>CAUYLG010060632.1:0-40451 GCA_963573385.1 Cacajao melanocephalus
AAAGAAGGAAAGAAGGAAAGAAGGAAAGAAGGAAAGAAGGAAAGAAGGAAAGAAGGAAAGAAGGAAAGAAGGAAAGAAGGAAAGAAGGGAAGAAAGAGAGAGGGAGGGAGGGAAGGAAGGAAGGAAGGAAGGAAGGAAGGAAGGAAGGAAGGAAGGAAAGAAGGAAATCAATATATTGAAGAGATCTGCATTCATTACCATATTTATTACAGCACTGATATGGTTTGGCTCTGTGTACCCACCCACATTTCATCTCTACTTGTAATCCCCATGTGTCAAGGAAGGAAGCTGGTGGGAGGTGATTGGATCATAGGAGTAGTTTTCCCCATGCTGTTCACGTGATAGTGAGTTTTTAGAGATCTGAAGGTTTAAAAGTGTCAGTTTCCTCTGTGCTCTCTCTCTCTCCTGCTGCCTTGTGAAGAAGGTGCTTTGCTTCCCCTTCACCTTCTGCCACAATTGTAAGTTTCCTGGGGCCTCCCTAGCCATATGGAAATGTAAGCCAATTCAACCTCTTTTGTTTATACATTACCCAGTCTCAGGCGGTATCTTTATAGCAGTGTGAAAATAGACTAATACAAGCACTATTCACAATAGCTGAAATAGGAAATTAAACAGTGTCCATCAATGGATGAACAGATTAAGAAAACATAAACTGGGCACGTTGGCTCATGCCTGTAATCCCAGCACTTTGAGATTCCGAGGCGGGTGGATCATGAGGTCAAGAGATCGAGACCATCCCCAACATAGTGAAACCCTGTCTCTACTAAAATAGAAAAATTAGTTGGGCGTGGTGGTGTGTGCCTGTAACGGTGTCTGGTAAAACCGATACAGAGGTAAAATTCTGTTCCACCTAGGAGTTTCCTAAATATTTCCTTTCCAGGGAATATACTAACCACTGACAGTCCTAAATCAGGAAGGAATAGCAGGTATGCAAAGTTGAGACTAAAGGTGTCATAAGAAACTAAGAGTGGGTAGACTCTAAGCTGAGCCATCAGAGGCCACCTTTCTTTTATTTCTTTTCTTTTCTTTTTCTTTCTTTCTTTTTTTTTCTTTTTTTTTTTTTTTGAGACGCAGTCTTGCTCTATTGCCAGGCTGGAGTGCAGTGGCATGATCTCGGCTCACTGCAACCTCCGACTCCCTGGTTCAAGCAATTCTCCTGCCTCAGCCTCCTGAGTAGCTGGGATTACAGGCACATGCCACCGTGCCCAGCTAATTTTTGTATTTTTAGTAGAGACAAAGTTTCACCTTGTTGGCCAGGATGGTCTCAACCTCCTTACCTCATGATCCGCCTGCCTTGGACTTCCAAAGTGCTGGGATTACAGGCATGAGCCACCACGCCTGGCCAGGGACCACCTTTCATAAAACTCCCCTCTGTTTGTACTATTCCTTCTCTGACCCTAGAGGCTGGATCCCCTCCAGCTTCTTTTACTGGTCTCAGACAATATTAAATGCTACATTTTAGGAGTACTTTACAGGTAGACACTATTACATTTGGTACTTTTCAGATGACATTTGAATAATGTCAGCTAAGCTAGAATTACAGACTTAGAGATTGAAAACACTCTGTATATTTTTTTCATTTTGATTTTGATTTTTCAGAAATATTTTGTGGTTTTCTTAGATCTAAAAGTTGCCATGCTAGGTAGAAGGGTATTACTATTTTTATATGGGATTCTTAGTTATTAGAAATTTGTCAATATGAATGTATTAAAGAAAAATTAACTAAGTCTTTACATTTGCAAGGCACCAAACCTTCCTTCAGTAAATCTTTGGAAGAAATAATAAAAATGTACCCATTTCAGAAAACCTAACTTTCTTCAGTTTCAACAGATATCCGAAGAATGGCAAAGTTTCAATTGTTCTGATCACTAGTAAAAGACAAGAATTATCCTTACATTACCATTTCTAGACAATAGAAAATTGAATATATAACATACATTAAGTCATCTCTTTCTGTTTCTCCTGAAGCCTTGAACGAATCTTGAAACCTTCTCAAGTAGTTCATAAAATACCTGGCATTTCCCTAGCTCTTTGTGAAAGCAGGGAAGGAACAACATATTCCAGTGTTTGGAGAATAAAATTTAGAGCCATAGAGATCCATGTGGAGGTTCCTAGATCTTTTACTTACTATAATCCTGGGTAACCTTCTACCTTTCAGTTTCCTCATTTATAAAAGCAGAATAGGCCTGACTCAGGGGCTCACACCTGTAATCCCAGCAATTTGGGAGACTGAGGCAGGTGAATCACAAGGTCAGGAGTTTGAGACCAGCCTGGCTAGCATGGTGAAACCCCGTATGTACTAAAAAAAAAAAAAAATTAGACAGGCATGGCAGTGCACACCTGTAATCCCAGCTACTCGGGAGGCTGAGGCAGCAGAATTTCTTGAACCTGGGAGGCAGAGGTTGCAGTGAGCCAAGATTGCACCACTACACTTCAGCCTGGGCGACAGAGCAAGACTCCATCCTGAAAAGAAAAAAAAAAGTTAAAAGCAGAACATTAATAGTATCTATTTCATCTGATTATTTTTAAGAATTAAAGAAGATAATATATGTAAGTGGTTGTGGGTCATTAAGGTACACAGAGACTCAATAAATATTAGTTATTATTATGAATAATAATACAGTTAAAATATATTGTAAGATTATTTGCCAACATCTAGTTTTTTTATTGTTGAATAGATACTAAATCACGTAGTTATATATATTGAATCACTCTCACAACATTCCATTTTCTATCTATGCAATCAAAGAGGCTATAGCAATATTTTCACCATAAGCATGTCCATTCTACCATTAAAGTATCTAGAGATCTCTCCATATAGGCTCATGTCTGCATACCCAACCACACATACACACACATTCAGCAGATGCAGAACTGAACAAGTTATGTGTGTTTGAAGCAAAATACATTTGCACCTAGTTACACAATTAGCACAAAGGAGAAGAGAAACTTACTTTTTTCCAAGGTCTTCTTTCCCTGGTTTAAGATTTATGGGAGTAAATAATAAACTTTAAATTCACCTTTAAACTGATACACTTGCTCTATATTGAATATGGTTTTGCCTTTCTTTGGAGCATGATAGAACAAGTTTTTTTGTTTTCTTTTTTTCTTTGGCTAAGTCCAATATTCAATAATGAATGAATGAATGAACGAATGAATTCATTTATGTCATTCAACAAACAATATTTCAGTGAGAGACAGAAATGTGTAACACAGCTTGTTGTCAAAGAGAAATGTCCATAGAACGTACCTATGTGTAAGTATTATGTAAGAAAACAGCCAGCACAATATCTTGCAGTGAGAAGATGATGGATACAGGGGTTCTTTGTATGTGTCTATATATTTTTAAAAATAAATGTACAGAAAGTAGATCTTCACTAATTTTCTATTATTTCAGTATTGTTTGTACAGAGAACTGAGGTTAAGAGAGCTGTCAGCATTTGTCTGTGGATGGGCGAAGGGAAAGCAGGACCAAGGCAAGGAATACAAATTTCTTTCCTTATTTATTTAACAGCATGGTGGTCTTATCCAAAAATCTCTTGAGGTTCTTTCACCAGGACCTGTATCTAACCCCCACCTCTACCCCAATAATTGCAGCCAAGTGCTGTTTTCCTTTGTTCTTTATAGAATACATTTAAAACTACAAATGTTTCTAAACTTCACCTTATTCTACAATTATAAGCACATATCTTAAAACATTCCATTTAATTTTATATTTTATCTATTGTTTACTTGCTGTGTCTCTCCACTGGAATATAAGGCAATCATCTTTTTTTAGATTCTTCACAACCTAAAGATTCTGATTCACTGACTCCTCTTTTTCTTTCTTTCTTTCTTTTTTTTTTGAGACGGAGTTTCACTCTTGTTACCCAGGCTGGAGTGCAATGGCCTGGTCTCGGCTCACCGCAACCTCCGCCCCCTGGGTTCAAGCAATTCTCCTGCCTCAGTCTTCTGAGTAGCTGGGACTACTGGTGCGCGCCACCATGCCCAGCTAATTTTTGTATTTTTAGTAGAGACAGGATTTCACCATGTTGACCAGGATGGTCTCGATCTTGACCTCGTGATCCACACGCCTTGGCCTCCCAAAGTGCTGGGATTATAGACGTGAGCCACCGCGACCAGCCGACTCCTCTTTTTCTTAATCGCAACTTTATTTTACTCAAAGTCATTTCTACTCCAGTCTCCCTATTACCCTTCACATCAGCTCCTCCCTCTGCCAATAAGGGCATAAAGGATAAAAATAGAAAGATCTGAATATTATTTCAGTTAAATCTCCTTAAAGTTAATTCCTTTTAAGTGGTGCATGTATGTGCATGAAAGAAAAATCTGTACTATGTCTAAGATACTAAACTCTTTCTGGGAGATGTTAATTTATTATTAATCAAGCTATGGAAAATGGAAACACCTCAGTTAATTGTCATAATTACACAGTATGTTGTTTCCATTGGATCCTCTCATTTTCCAAGAGTTAATGTATTTATTCAATGAAACAATTAGAGACCTGACAGGATGCAGAAATCTGAATTAACAAGGCTTTTAACTGTCTTTTTGTATTGATAGACCCTTAATTAAGTATTTTTAGAAATATAGCACTTTAACCAATCAAAAGCCTTTAATAGTCTAAAATAAACTGTGTATATAATCAGCTATCTTTGCAAACCTTGCTTACAAACCATTAGTAAGCAGGCCATCAACCACAGTGTCAATACATTTTTAAAAAGGCTTTAGAAAACACCAATTTTATAATTCCCTTTGGTGGTTTAAGCTGAGGGAAACATATAATCTTTCTCTAAGGCTTCAAAACTGTTAGCAAGTAACATAGCTCAGAAGCACACTTTGGTATGTGCCTAATTATTAGGGCTGACTTAATTCCTTACATGGATGACATGTCACAAAACTATCTACCAAAGAAGCAGGATGGATTCAGGTATTATATTTAAAACTACCAAAAAAAAATCCTTTATTTTATTTCGATCCAGAAAGTCTGTATATACACATATGCATATTTTTGGCATGCTTGTTAACTTGTAAGTTTCTGACGGACAAGGACAAATGAACAATATTTTTAAATTGGAAAAGCAAGGAGCTGGAGGCAATTCTAAAAATAATTGAACAATTGAAAAAAACTTCTGAAAATAATCCACTTTAAAAAGGTGATGATGACACACTATAAAGGTGATACTGTCTCAGTCAAAATTTGTAGAATCACTTTTTTCTTAGATTAAAAATGCCACTTGAAACCTGAAAGCTAAGGGAAGAAAAGAGAAAGCTTCAGGAATGCTTGCGATTCCTGAATATATGGGATGAGATGTGTACATTCTCCATTAACGTAGACTTTATCTCCGACATAACAAAGATTTTACTGTACTTGCTCTAAATTGGCATGGCCTAGGGACTGGAGGTTTCCTACCTGTGATTTTTGGAGTTTGGGGTAGGGAGTGGAGAAGGGAAGGGTTTCAGACAAACTCTAACTTTGGAGGGCAACATGGTGCCAGTGGCTTGTGGGTTATAGTTACCCAGATGCCTATTAATCAGGGTGTGACTCCAGCCATTCTATTAAGAATAACCTCTTTGGCAGGACCTAAAATGAGATCAGTACTCCTCTGGAAATTATATATAGCATGCTCCTTTTCCATCGGAAACTTATACTTTAACAAGCACGCCAAAAATACACATCCACACACAGGAGCACACACACATGTGCGTGCATGCAGAGACTAACTTTCTGGATCAAAATAAAATAAAGGTATTTTTGACTTCTAGATGCAACTTGTAAATTTACCCTGCTTCTTTGGTAAAGATAGTTTTATGTATGTCTTTGATGCAAAAACTTCAAGAGCCTTAATGATTAAAATGATTAGGTGGCTTCTGGAGTATTAATTTTTAAAGAGAGCTAAAAAGTACAGTCATTGAAAATTCTCTCCTAACTCCTAAGTCTTCCAGAGCATCTGTTAAAATCCCTAGTATTAATCACAGCTTTTTTGGGTGAGAGATCATCTCCTTAAGATTCCTACTAACATTCATCTGTTGGTAGGGTAACACAGTAACTCACGAGCATATGTTACATATTCATGCTATTAACTCCATTGAAATATTCATGTTAATTTAGCTTTTAAACTACTTTAACCAAGCATAAACAGAATCTGAAGAAATGCAACAGCAAATAGTTAGGCTTTGATGTGGGAGAACTTTGAGGAGATCAGGAATTAAGGGCACTTGGCTAGGTAGGAAGCAGCTCTAAAATATTTAAGAAATAGTAAGAGAGAAAGGGAATACAAATAATGAGTTTCCAAAGAGGAATTAGGGGGGCAAAGCAGAAGACACAACGTCAGCTGAAGTTACAGTTTGCCTATGGTTAGCTTGCTTAATTGCGTAAGAAGTAGGGCAGATCTAACATTGCTGCCCTAGACCTGTTTAAGCCAAGATGTTTCGGATATACCTCTGTTTTTAAAAAATTATGTGGTTTGTAAAGAATATCATTATTATAACTTTCTCTGTGTCATTTACTAAGGACGAGGCTAAAATGTTTCTATTGTTTTCATGATAAGCTTTCCTAGTAGTTAATTAAATTGAATTAGAAAATAGTTAGCTTAAACATATGTTTTCTTGTACTTACTAGGTTTCTCAAACTCTTCTTTTTCTTCCGCAAAACATCCTGACCCAGGGCCACAGAGTACACACTGGGATTAGGAGGCTTCCTCTAGCTTTCTGCTCCCAACAATCAGAGTTGGGGTCTTGATAAACGTCAGTTACGTTTGTTCCCAAACCAGTTTATGCTACTTGTTATTAGAATTATTAGGTAATTGCATTAAATGGTACATAAACTGATAAAATAAGAGTTGGAAGAAAAAATTGTTTCCAGGACAATTGAGTTGAATGTTTCAGACTCTCTACAGATGATATGATTTTCTAAAATGCTGTTAAATTAGATATGTGTGAAAACTATAGAAGAGTTTGAGGAAAGTAAACCAAAATCCCATAAAGATTCTCATATTATTTTGTTAATGTTTTATTTTTATTTTTTCACTTTTATGGAAGCCAATATTAAAAATCTTAGAAGATACATTAGAAGTATGATGTGTAGGCCGGGCAAGGTGCCTCATGCCTATAGTTCCAGAACATTGGGAAGCTGAGTCAAGCTGTCTGCTTGAGCCCAGGAGTTTCAGACCAGGGTGGGTGACATAGAGAGATATTGTCTCTACAAAAATACAAATATTAGCTGGGTGTGGTTACATGCCTATGCTTGTGGCCTATGGTCCCAGCTTCTCAGGAGGCTGGAAGGATGGATTGAGCTTGGGAAGTTGAGGCTGCCGTGACTGGAGATTGCACCACTGCACTGCAGCCTGGGGGATAGAATAAGACCCTGTCTCAAAACAAACAAACAAACAAAAAAAAAAAACAAGAAAAGGAAAAAAAAAAGAAGTATGGTATATATGTGAAGGATATGAGCTAATTGAAACAATTCTAATTAATGGTCCTGTACTTGAGGAACAGGCCTTGGTCCTGCATCAAAGAGATTTCAGAATGAAATGCACACAAATGTGTTTTATTAATATGTCAATGGGTTTAAAATATGTAATAGTAACACAATTAGAATGCAAATTAGCCATTTTGCATTTGTTTGTGTATTTCCTTATGCATACTATTTTCCTTATTTGTTCATTTATATGTCACAATTTTATGAGGCCTATTTCCAAGCATGTAATAAAACACTGATTACCATAGCATTTAGTATGTTTGTTGGCAATATCTGAAGTCCTCTAAAGAGTTAAATTTGGGTCTTTAAAATAGTAGACTGACTCCTTGTATTATTTTTTTTTTTCAAATAGATGTCACTTTGTAAGACATGGTGTATCTCAGGCAGAAGGGATGAAAATGGGAGTTTTCAGGAGATGTGAGGCTGTCTGTGTTTACACTGTACTATCAATAATATGGTCCACAGCAGTCTCTCCCACACTGGTCTCTGAACAGATGATACAGTGTTTCCTAACCCATGGATGAAATGAGGGGAAAAAAACAATGCAGTTATTTTAGAAGCCTAAATGTATTTCATGTTAATGACTATATTTATTCTTAAATATGTCCATTTTATTCTTTTTTTATTGAAATTGACTATTTTTTTGAAATTAAGATAATGGAAACTTAAAAAAGATCTTTAATGGTCAAAATATATTCTATGTTGAAGTTTTCCTTTTATATTTTCTTTTGATTGATACTTATTCCAACCAGTAGTAGAGAGAAGGGAGCTAACAACTCTCTTGGAATGGTATATAACCTGTCTTATCTTTCTTATTTATATGGAATCCTATCGGGGGGAAAATGGATACAGGCCCATGGGGATCATCTAAACGAGGATTCTTGGCAAAGTTTGATTAACCCTTGTTCTGCAGTCTACAAAATAGAAATATGCAGGGGGCTTTGAACAGCTTTGGTTGCTCATGGAGGAAGAGGCATCATCAGGCTTTTGCTTTAAGAATGAGCATAGTGGCTGGGCACAGTGGCTCACACTTGTAATCTCAGCACTTTGGGAGGCTGAGGCGGGCAGATCACCTGAGGTCAGGAGTTTGAGACCAGCTTGGCCAACATGGTGAAACCCCAACTCTATTAAAAACAAAAAAATTAGCCGGGTGTGGTGGTGGGTGCCTGTAATCCCAGCTACTCTGGAGCCTGAAGCAAGAGAATCGCTTGAACCTGGGAAACAGAGGTTGTAGTTAGCCGAGATTGTGCCACTGCACTGCAGCCTGGATGACAGAGTGGGACTGTAGCTCAGGAAAAAAAATAGATATCTGTGTTGACCTAGGTACAAGTGTGGAGGAGGGAGAGCATCAAAAGGTAATTATCTGTTCAGTATGAACTTGAATAGAATAAAGTTAAATGAAGTGGCACCTCTGTGGAACCACACCCATCCTCAGTTGGCTGTGGGCACTATTGATAAAAATTATTAATTACTTAATTCATATGTAAAATAATTACACCAAATTTAACACATATCAATGATTTCCATTCTGAGATGAGAATCTTGAGAAATCAGTGGAAAAAACAGACCGGATGGAGGTCAGGCTAAGCTTTCTCATAGTTCAAAGGATACTTAGGATTTTTTATGGTTCTCCTGGGAATAAAAAAGCTAATGCTAATACCAAAAGAAAACAAAAGAAAACAAAAATGACCTTGGCAATTAGATAAGAGACGCTGAAGCATTTCATTCACTCAATCATTACATAGCCTTCTTAAAAGAATAACTCTTTAAGAAAAATTATTTATCAAATATTCACATAGCACTTACAGTTTTGTAGGTGCTTTGCAACTATTAACTCACTTAATTTTCAAAACAATGATATGAAACAGGTCTTAGTATTTTTATAGTCTGTATTTTATAGACAAGGAAATTGAGAGAGATTCATTAACTTTCCTGAGGTTATACAGTTGAGAAGTGGTAGAGCTAAGATTCACACTCAGGCAGTGTGGCCAAAGAGTCTCCACTCTTATCGTTTAATGCTGCTTCTTTAGTGAAGGATGTGGTTGTTGTGGCTGCGGTTATACCTCATATGTTTTTCCTGCCACCTCCTCTACTTTTATATCATTAAGACCCCAGAAACCCCTGGTAGTGTTTAGTGAGCAGTGTTGCCTCTGACAAACCTGAAGATGGGTCCTTTCAATGACCTTCCCAAGTGATCTCAGCGCACAGTGGCCAGGGGAAGCCAGAGGAAAGCCACTGCGTCATGGCCCCTGGAACAATTATTCTGGTATAAAAGAGACAACCAGGAGCCATTCTTCCTTAATTTTTTTTCCCCCTAAACTGGAAAGGGAAGTCGGGAACTACTATAGTTTACTCAACTCACTTTTAAAGTCTGTGGACCCACATATTGACCTGTATCTCTGAACTTTCCTCTTCATCTGGCCTGTAGCTGTTCATGGTCTTATGCCAAGGAAAAACATGGAACCTAATCCTTGCATTAAGACCAGGATAAGAGAGCCTGTTTCCTGAGACTTCTATATACTTCCAATTCAGATATACAGTCATATCATGTGCAGGTAATGAGTATCTTGCTTCATCCTTCCTATTGTTTATAACACACTGATATGGTTTGGCTGTGTCCCCACCCAAATCTTGTCTTGAATTGTAGTTCCCACAATTCCCACATGTTGTGGGAGGGACCTGACGGGAGACAATTTAATCATAGGGGCAGTTTCCCCCATACTGTTCTCCTGTTAGTGAATAAGTCTCATGAGATGTGGTGGTATGATAAGGGGTTTCTCGTTTGCTTGGCTCTCATTCTCTCTTGTCTGCCACCATGTAAGATGTGCCTTCTGCTTTCTGCCATGATTGTGAGGCCTCCCCAGCCATGTGGAAATGAGACCATTAAACCTCCTTTTCTTCATAAATTCCCCAGTCTCTGGTATGTCTTTATCAGCATCATGAAAACGTTCTAATATACTCATTCTCATGTCAAGTTAATTATGCAAATATATATAGGTATTTCCTCTAATACATTTATGTCAAGAAAATATCCTTTGATATAACAGCAGTTTCAATTCTCACAATGACTTAGTAAAATAGAGATTACTATCACTGATTCACAAAAGACGGAACAGAGGCTCAGAAAAGTGACAGACTTTATATAAATTCTTAATAGGTTCAAGTGACTGAGCCAGGAAAGAAACCCAGGCCTGTCCAATTCCATTATACTATACTAATTTTAATATTCAGCTCATGAAGTCAACATGCACAAATAAATCTGGAAAAGAATCATTTATGATCTACCTCTCTACCATAGGGGTGGGTTACAATATTACTAGATATCTAGTCACCTTTCCCCACTGAACACATGGCTTGCTTTTGAAATATCCCAGAGATAGGTCTTTTTTCTCTCCTCTTGTACTGCTCAAGTGGCGTGCCACCCTTCTGTACACACTTCTTATCCCAAACCAGAACTTGCCATTATGGAGAGAGCTGCAGCCACAATACCCTACCAGTAATTTCCCGTAAATATGTTTTTCTGCTTAAGCATACATCCTCTAGAAGAGATCTCTCAAAGTAGCCTAATTATCAAGAGTTTTCATCTTCATGGTTAGCATATATGCCTATATCTAGGAAAGAGGGAAAGGGAGTGAGGTTGACTGGCGAATGAGAGCAGGGATGGAAGCGTGAACCCCAAAGTGCTCCTGCTTTACATATTCAGCCATCAAAGTGATTTAGGAGAGTGTGGCTCATAATCACCCACCATCAGTCACACTGGTGGCATTCCGTACCAATGTTTACACTGGTTACGGCAAAAATAATAACAAAAATAAGCATAACATCAGTGAGTTTTTTTTGTAAGGTTTGGAGTCAAATGATTTAGTGTTTCAGATTTTATTATGAGATTCTAGCCTTCTTATTTCTGTGGGGTTAAAATACCTTTTTAGAAAGGACAATACTGGTGATGACTACAGAATGGCATTTGTTTTTATTAAACAAATAAAATTTAAATTTAAATTTAAAAATCTGAACATTTAAATTTTTTATTTTAATTTCATTTGATAAAAATTAAAAATGTAAATGAATAAAAGACTGGAGTGTGAAATAGAAATGCCTAATTTGTATGCTATATGTATTATTTATACTGTATTCTTACAGTCAAGTAAGCTAGAGAAAAGAAAATGTTAATAAGAAAGTCATAAGGAAGAGAAAATGTATTTGCTATTCATTAAATGGAAATGGGTCATCATAAAGGTCTTTATCCTCCTAGTTTTCATGTTGAGTAGACTGAGGAGGGGGCGGAGAAGGCAGCTGGGGAGGTAGGAGAGGGAGGCATACTGGTGTAACTTTTATTAAAAAAAAAAAAATCCACGTAAGTGGACCCCTGCAGTTTAAATCCCTGTTATTCAACTGCATATTCATTTCCATTATTTTATTTTCGCATTTCACAATTTTATTGTTTAACCAGTTTCAAAGAGACTTCTTTTCAGAGAAATCATAGCCCTAGCAGGCGCAGGGGCATCACCTCCAGCTCTGGCTTGCTGCTTGCCAGGGAGTGGCCTGCTGCTGCCCAGCCCATTACAAGGAGAAGGTCCTTGTCTCAGAACCGGTAAGCCAAGAGCCTTTCCTCTTCCGCTCCCCTGGACCCACTCAGATCCATTTTTGCTGTGTTTCCCCTGGTTGGTGCCTCCTGGAGCAACTCCTGTGTCAAGTTTGAACCTTTGTTTGGGGTCCACATGTCTGCAGAAAAGAGCATCAGCACCGCGGACTCCACAAGGCCATTGTGAAACTCGAAACTTAGATTTTAGCTATTGTCTTGGTTTTGAGAGTGTGGTTTAGGACGATGTGGGTTTTCATTCTTTGATGTACAGTTTTTAATAGGGCGATGCTAATAGGTTTCTGACACTAATTGTCTTTCAGTAGCTAATCAAAGCCATTCACTCTTCCTTGGGACCCAAGGAAACAGTGCCATTCTTCTTGCTAACTTTAATGTGGTGAGAACTTTGCACCTACTAAAGTGGTTCACACACTGAAAGCAACTAGATTTTAGGACAGAATGTAAGTCCCCCAAACAGCCTATCAACTTAGTGGTAGAGGTTAATATCTTCCATGCAGGAATCTTCTTTCCACAGTGTTCTCCAGAATGCATGTTTCTTGGCTCACAACGCTTTTTTGTTCTTGTTGCTATTGTTTTGATAGTACTTGTTCTTTCTCAGAACCTGCCCCTTCTTAATTGATACTGGATTAACAAGACCTTCCCATTTCTTTCATAGAATAGGCTGACTGATGCCAAAGACATCAGGCTGAGTGTTTAAGGATAGGGGGCTCCTCTCTGATAGGTTAGTCCACTCATTTATGACCCCAGCAGTTGAGTTCTATGCTTATTAACAATCTTAGGGTTACAGCCCTAAATCGCATCAGTTTCCAAACCTGTTTATGTCCATTCAAGTTGTTAAATGACATAATTTAATTTAAAAATATAAAAATGATACAAGATAAGTTTGAAAAGAAAATAGATATTTATAGGTAAGCTAAGGAGAATATTTTTGAATGTTCTATGAAAGGCAAGTGATAAAATTACTGTTAAATTAGTTGAGGGAGACTAAGAGTGGAGAAAAAAAATTACAAAACCCAAAAGCCAGTTCTCAGCTGGTTATAGTGTCTTTAATTGTAACTTTTAGCCAGTCTTAAGTTCTTGTTTCACTTGAAAGAAACTGAACCTGGAAATTGTACACAATATATTATGTGAATGGCTTAGGTAAGAAAGCTGATATAGAAAGCCAATCAATGGGTTCATATTTAAAGAAAAGGATTTGACTGTATATCAAAAGATTGGTGAATGAAATGTGGGTGTCTATGTGTATTTGTAAACATTAAATGTTTTAACTTAAAATACATAAATCTGTTTTTCCATTAACAGACTAACCAAGGTGTTAATACTATTAGATAACTGACTTCTACTTTATTTAGATGTTTTTGAATTTCTTTAGTTTTAGGTTTTTGTTTGTTTTGTTCACTGCTTTATTTGGAAAGGTGCCTGGCACATTGGTCTCTATCAACGGTTCTTGAAGGTATTTGAATAAATGCAATGATTGATTTCTTCAATTTGAAATAACAAAGTGTAAATATAAATATACATAAGGATGTCCTTCAGACCACCTTAAGAGTCCAAAATTGAAGGTTGATGGAGGTGAAGGAGAAGGAGAGGAAGAGAACTGCGCTCTTTTAAAGGGCATAGTACAACTGAGCCAGGTGGCTTTGTCAGACTCTACCTCACCAGTCTGACATGTATCCTCAGTGTATATCCTCAGCTTTCAAATTCTTCCTGTCTTTTCTTGGCTAAGATCCACTGCAGTTTTGTTGAGAACTACCGCCCTAAACTCTCATCTGTATTGTAATTTGCCTCTAAAAAATTCAGATTTAGTTCTTTGTATGTGAGGATCGATATGTTTCTTGGTTTACTCTGAACTTTAACACACACACTTTATTGCACATTTGATTGTTTATTGGTTGAGAGAAGACACAAAGTTAGCCAATAGATCGTTTTGAAATTAATGAGAAATTACCAGCAATTTGCTAATCAGCTACATGACTTAATTTGATGTCTTTATTATTATATTTGTTATGTTGTGAAATATGGTGCATATATATATATATATATATATATATATATATATATAACACAGTAACATTATAAAAAACGAAAACCAAAAAAACTGAAATCTTGTGCGTCTACCATCCAGCTTGAGAAACAAGACAGTACAGGCACCTTTGAAGCCAGCTGAGTGCACACCCTCCCACATTACGTTTCTTCCCATAGTCCCAGGGAGTTGCCTGTATCCTGAATTTGGTGCTAATCCTTGCCTCTCTTTTCTTTATAACTTTAGTGCATTGGGTGTATTCCTAAGCAATCTGTTGTTTCATTTGCCTGCTTTGGAAATGGGCGTCAATGGAATCACAGTATATTCCTCTGTTACTTGGTTTTTCATTTAACATTTAGATTTTTTAAAGATTCTTTTCACTGATGCCTATAACTATAGTTCATTGATTTCCATCCCTTAAAGCATTCCAGTGTACAAATGTACCACAGTTTACTTATCTTACCAGTGTTATCGGACTTTTGACTTATATATTTTTTGTTACTGTGAGCAACATCGCTATGAGGTTGGACATGCCTCTCCTGCTCAGGTGGAAGAATTTCTCCAGCCTGCAGTATTATACACAGGGATGGTCACATGGTATGAATATATTAAACTTTATCAAGTAAAGTCAAATCATTTTCCCACATTGGTTTTAGCAGTTTATACTCCCACCAGCTGTGTATGGATGTTTAGATTCAACTTTTCAAAACAACACAGGCATGTGTAGATTTATCTATATCCTGAAATGCTGCTTAATGGCTGCAGTTGGTGTAAAGAAAAACCTTGATATATATTTCCTTTAAAGCTTACATTCCCCAAAAGAAAAGGAAAGCCAGGGAATATGTATGATTCTGTTTATGTTAATTTATATTGGTTAAATAAGGATAAACTAAGTAGTAGACCTGAAAAAGAAAGAAAAACATTTTCTTGTTTCTGTTAATTAAGGTCTTTGAACTTAATTGCTTAGTGTGAAGGAAAAATTCCTGGAATATATACTACACCGTATGTATTATAATACAATTCAGAGTTATTTTGTCCTTAGTTGTAAGGACCATAACAGGATAAAATTAAGAGTTGACTACAGATTTTCTTGAAAATATTTTTGTTAATTCTAGAATTATTTTGGTTTAATTTTATGACTATTAAACATTTTCTAATTTAAAAGTTTCTTGAGGTAACATTCCCTCTGTTCTGTGAATTTTTTTGATGTTTTGTGATTTAAGAAATGAAAATATATGCAAGTTTTACATTTTAAACAACAAACAACTGTTATTTCCTCATTATTTCTAATTATACTATGGAAATATTTTTAAAGCATTTGTGGCACAGTGACTTATTTACTACATGTGAAAAAGACACTTTATTCAAAAATGAATTTCGTTGTCCTATCAAATGCTTTTAATTTCAAGTTCCAACATATTTTAGTTATACAGTATTTTAATCCTAATTTCCAAGCTAACAAAAATAAGTGACTCCAAGAAATGTAGAACCTACAAGAAAATGACAAAGAAAATATTTTATGTGACCAAGCTGAAATCAATAGAATGTATTCTGTTATAAATATATCTTAACTGTTATTTCTGCCACACATAATTAAATGCTATTATTTCTGCAAATATAAGAGCCCTTGAAAAAGTATTTGGCAAATAATATTTAATTTTAAAATAGTTATTAATTACTAGCTATGAGGAGATTAATCAATTCAACCATTTCTTCCTAAATATTTTGTATAAATCTGAAATTCAATATGAATTTACTATTTTGCTATAGAAGTTTGAAAATAATGATGAGAACTATGGAAGAAATTTTAGTACGTATTAATTTATATATAATCAGCCAATAAATGTTACTTCAGCTATTCAGTTTTGTTTTGTACTAACATCGGTAATGGTATAAAGAAAACATGTTTATACTTGACAAGTATTTGGGAATTTACAGTTTCTTAGCAGGACCCAGGCTCACATTGTGACAAAGAATCAAGACATAAGATTCTATTGAACAATTATCTCTTAAAAGGGAAACAATAGATTTATTACTCATTTTCTTTCACTTGTGCATTCTGTCCTTAGCTACAGCATGCACCGCTTGACTATTTTAAGGAATTGAACAGCTGCTAATTAGTGGTTTTAATAGTCAAGAAAAGGGTGAAGCATGTTGTGCATATAAACTCAACCTAAATGTTTTCTTCTGAATAGGATTGCACAAAAAAAGCCTTTTAAAATTGTGTTTTCTTCATGATCCAAAGTAACATAACTATTCATGTCTGCATCCACCTCTTTCACAATTACCCATAATAGATATACTTAAAAATAATTTTTTTAAAAATGTACAGACTCTTAAACAATTAGTAGTGGGCACACACAAACTAAAGTGAGAACTGACATCAAGAAAGCATGTCTTATTTTTAAATATCCTTACATCTCTATGTATGGGAATTATATACCTAATGGTTTTCACCATTAGGTGAAAATATTTCACAATATTGCCTGAACTGCCCAAGTAATGCTAATAAAAACAGATGATAATTGAAAAGTTTGTTTGCCCAGAATGATCAGAACTGACCTAATCAGAATTAATAATGATTCTGAAGTTTAGAGAGATTAAATGATTGAAAAAGATATTTTAGTCCCCAAATGTGGTTTATATCAGACATAGGATATGGTATTAAATACACCAGCTTTAAAATCCGAGATGCCTTAGAAAATTTTACACAATATAAATAGTTGAGGGGGAAAAGAGCTTCCTGTAAAACCCTACACATTTGGTTATGAGAAAATATTTTATTTGCCATTTCAACAAAATAAAAATTTGCAATCATAACGATTTGCAAAAATTTTAAAAATGACTTAAAAAGGAGCTATCATCCATCAATAACAAATATGTTAACATTTTATTTACTGGAAAATCTATGTAGATCTGCAGATAGGAGTGAGGTAAAATCCCTCTATGTCAGGATGGGTTGAGAAGCATTTGCAGAAACTGAAGGAGAGGATGACTAAATAGCTCTTTTTTTTCCAAAGATCTACTTGTCTCCTTCGATGACTCTTACTAAGTTTTTGTTTTCAAACTTCTCTTGTTTCCAGATCATAAAGGTGGAGTTTTTCTCTTGTTCAGTGGTAATGATCTTAGTTCTATTAAATGTATGGGCTTTTTTATATATAATGGTCTCTAAAAGGGCCACTTTCGTTTCATCAATTATTACCCATACCACACGGTCCATATTACAGTCTGGCTCTTACTGGCGTGGCATTTGCAGCTTTACAGAGACACCACAGGAAACTGTTCTTCAAGTGTTAGCCAGTAGCATTTAAAACAAAACAAAACAAAATACTTATTTAAAAAATCCTTATAAGAAAACCCCATATTAAATGCTTCCCATATTTAGATTTCCAGGATTTTAAGAAGCCATTTGATTTCAAATATTGAGAAAACTTGTTTTATTAGATTTTGCTGTGATTGTAAATTGCATCAAGTGTGAGATGTATGATTAATGCAGATTTGAAAGAAGTGTCATGCAGAAGGAAAGGGAAGCAGCAGGAAAAAAAATAGGCTCTTCGTTCGTTCGTTTCTCCTCACTGTCATGATCAAGCTCATTCATTGAAAGGAAGATTCTGAAGACCATACATTTGTAAGTTATTTCTGCAGTTGTCCACTGGACTATCGGAGATTCTAATTAATAGTGAGTCGTCTCAGCTACTTTCTGAAATTTTTGCCACAGCCGCTTCCAAGTAGCAATTTTTGGTTTCACTGATTTGCCCTTATCCTGCCTACCCTCTGGTGGTGGTATTCAGTAATAATGAAATGGCTACACAGGGAACCACAGAGAAGAAAAGCACAGGAAATACATCACACTCCAACGGGAAAATGAGTGCCTTGACAATTAAACTTAAACAGTACCATAAATACCCAAGGAAAGATTTCAAAAATATCAGCAACTTCACAGTTGATGATGATAGTTTCTTGAGAAAATATCTTTGCCTGAGAACTGATTTGGAGTTTTTTTGGCCCATAATTCTCTTACATTCAGCCCTTAGGCATAATTTAATACTTAGAGCAGTGTGTTGTGAGCAGAACTAACGTTTGTTGAGCTGTAAGTTTGAACTGCTATCTGGATTGTTTGAAATTAATTACATGACATTAACAATTATTTAAACATGGAAAAAACTCATTGACTTAGGAAAAATAGCGGGCATGCCAATATATAGCAAACATAATTATTTGTAAGTTGTCAAATTTTACTTGTGTATTCTCTGTCAATTCTTCCTAAAATCGATGTATATTAACTTTTTTAACTTAATGTTTATTTTAAACTTTTAAAAACTTAAAACAATTTTTTAAATAAAAAAAGTTAGCCAAGGGTTGTTTTTTATAAGGTTTAAAGATGTTCACAGATAGACCTAGGAATTTTCCATGATAGACACCACTTTTGCGCCCTGGCTGTGTGTGTGTGTGTGTGTGTGTGTGTGTGTGTGTGTGTGTAGTGCAGGAAGAAGATGAGGATTCTCTAGTACAATTGTAGAAGAGGGAAGTAGCTACTGTCTTTCTGATTTACGAAGATGGCTAGACTCAGAGTATACTCTTAATTGTTTGCTGATAGATTCACTTGCAATTTGCAACATATTCAAGTAATGGGATCCCGAGACAGCTGTAGTCTAATTTCAATGCTAGGTTAAGTACCATAGTGCTAGGCATGAATTTCTAAGAATTTAAAATGCAATCCTCTGATATTCACTACCTTTGAGACTCTTGGTAAGTCTGTTAGTGAATTATTTTGTTTGTTTGAGATGGAGTTGCTGTGTCAGCAGGGTGCACAATCATAGCTCACTGCAGCCTTGACCTCCCTGACTCAAGTGATCCTCCTGCCTTGGGCTCCCAAAAGTGCTGATGTTAACAGGCGTGAGCCACTGTGCCCAGCCTGAATATAATTCTTTACACACATTTATCTCAGATACATTCGTCTCTTCCTGCTACACCATACAGCTTCCCAATTACAGTATTTTTCCTAGTACCTAAGCCAGGGTTTACAAGGCCTTTCTTAAAGCAGATACTTCAAAGATATGTTTGATCTCTTGCTGTGCCAGTTACTCATTTATCGTTTATCAGCTCCAAATTCACCCTTGAGTACTGGTTCTCAGAGTCCATATTGAACCCTTGATCATTTCTTTCTTTTAGAGAGGATGTTGTAAATTTAGCCAGGATATGTGAGAGGAAAACTGCAGGAAGAAGTTAACTTTCCTCGTTCCTGTGTGTATTTGCATTTTTGCTTCTGCTGCTTGGTTAGTCAGTGGTGAGAAGACATCCAGTGCTCCTTTGCTGGACCAAGCAACCAGAAGCAACCAGTGTCTGTAGTTCCTGGAGCTATCTTGTATCCTTGGCCTGAACCAGGTGACTGGCTTCCTGCAGCACTCTCAATGTCGACACCACATGATCCAGGCTTCTGACCTGCAGTAGCTCCCCTACGCACTTTGTACATCTTCCTGCTAGCTGTGACTCCCTTGCACCCTCAAGGATTATTTCATGCTTTTCTAGCTGCTGGTGATACAGTAAACTTCTCTGCCCTCCAGTGGGCTACAATAATATTTTCTCCAATTACATCTGAACCTTAGCCTTGAGAAGAGGACCCTCCTTCCAAGTCTGTCCTTCTTTAGTCTGCTCCCTTAACTTTACACTTTAGTATTCTCTTTATATCTTTATAGCTACTGTCCTATCATAACTAAAAATTCTTCATTTTAAACATCTCCTGTTTAAATTGCTGTGTGATTTTTGTCTTCTGATTGGGCCCAGACTCATACATTGGCTGGTAAAGTATGACATTATCACACAAAAAACTATGATAGTCATAATAGTACCCTCAGTTATACTTCTTATTTATATTAACATAGTTACCATTTTTAAATGTCATCATGCTTCTTTGTGCTTATTCTCATCACATAAATAATTTATATATTATCACTGAGCACCAGTGATATAAATAGTATTAGTACCATAAGTTCGTTTTCAATTTTATTCAAATTTCTACTTTCTCTTTAATCTGATTTCTGTAAGACCAACATTTATAAAACAATCAATAAATCATAATTTTAAATGTTTCTATCTCAGCTATTAAGTTTTTAAATTTGGGGAGATAGATTTAAAAAGTACAATATAAGTGATAAAATATTTTCTTTTATGTATAGTGTTACATTTAATTTAATTATTTATGTAATGTAGGAAGAGAAAAAAGTGCTGAAACTAATTGTAAGACACTGTAAAATGTAAGAGGTATTCTGATTTCAGAGATGTTAAGATGTGTAAAAAATGTGTCTCTTAGAATTGATGAAATATGGTAGGGCTCTAGATAATTTTTAGGATCAATATCCTTGGTATTTCTGCCCTGACAAAATTATCAATATTTCTGCTGAAGGAAAAGCTACTTTGTGAAAATTTACCAAAATATATGCATTGCAGATATTCTACCAAAGCCTTCCTAAGTCTCAGGTCCAAGGCCATCAAGTATAGTTGTTCTCAAATTATTTTAACCACAACCCACAAGTAATAATTTTTACATATTGACCCAATACACATTTATATATATATAATAAAAACAAAACTTTCACAAAATAATATTTAATGTTACTATGTATGCTTACCCTAATGTTTTATTTCCCTCTTGATTCTATTCTGTTTTGTTCATCTAAACTATAAGGCACAGAGCATATGTTCCATTTTTCTTACAGACTCCCACTCTCACCTTAGTTTTGCATCTATACTAGAAAAGCCTATTGCCATTACATATTATGTTATCTCTCTTGAAAATATCAATTAGTCATAGTTGGGTAAATACATATTTAATGTCACCATTAGTTTATTTATTTATTTTATTTTTTAAAAAAATTTTGAAATCTCTCCATGCTTTTAAGATATCTGAAGTTTGTTCTCTGGATCATTACTTATGAAAGGTCCATGGGAACAATTTTCTCTGAGTTCTTGCATATCTGTATTAATTTGTCTGTCACTTGTATATTTGAAAATCAGTTTGCCTACAAATAAAAAGCTGTGACTTTCATTTTTTTCCTTGAGGATTTAAAGTATGTTACTCTATTGTCTTTTGGCATAAAAAATTGCTGTGCAGAAGTCTGACAGCAATCTGATTTTCTGTCCCTTATAAACTACTTGGTGTTTTTAACTTCTTTTTTCTTGGCCTGGAAGGCTGAAAGTCTTTCTGATTTTGTTCTTTCAAGGCCAGTAGCTTCACTAGGATATGTCTGTCTCATCCATTCTGGATCAATTTTCCCAGGTTTGTTGTATAATCTTTCAATACTAATTTCAAATGGGCTTTTGTTTCAGGAAAGAGTTGTTAAACTAACAAAATACAATTTTGTTAAAATTTTTTAAAAAGTTTTTTAAGATTATGGTTTTTATTATTTGTTCTGTTCAATTGATGTGTTTTTTTTTTGGTTATTTATTGCATCTGTTTCATTACCTTCTTTCAAATTTCTTTCATCTTTTTCTATCTTTTTAACTTTTAAAAACGTTTCTCCTCTCTTATTCTGCTTTTCTCAAGGCATTATCTGTTGTGTTTGTTCTCTTTTGTGTTCCATCTAGTTTAATCTTTATCAAAGGTATTTGTTTTAATTTTCTTTCCTGTGTTCCTTTTCAAATTATGTTTTTCTCTTCTCTTTCCAAATATTCATTTTTTCCCAATCAACTGATTAGTAAGTTTTTATAATTCCAACATATGTTATACTTTCATAACTTTTATTATTTTATTTTTACTTTTATCATCTATAAAAATATTAGGTGTATATATAAATACATACATGTTTCTGGGGATATGTTTTTCTGACAGGTTTTCCTGGACTGTAGAAAGGTAATTTTATTCTTTTAAGGAGAGCAAGTAGGTCAAGACAGTTTTTTAGGTTCTTGCTCTAGAGCTCCCTCTTTGGTTGAGACAATGATAAAGATTTTATCTCATGCTTTATGCAGATATGCATCCTTTGTTCTTCCCCTAAATTTTTATCGGAACCTTCTTTTTCCTTTGTCATTCCTGTTTCTCTCTCTGTTCAATTTGGATTATATTCTTATTGAATTCTAATCCTTAGCAGGGGAATTTGTCTTTAAAATCAGTATGGTATATTAGTTTAGTACTCTGTAGGATTCAGGGTCCTTGGGCACCATTAGACCACATCATGCTTTAACACCCTGCATTTATTCATGAATTGAGTCCTGTAGAAATCCTTTGTGGTTTTGACTTCTGTTCTCAAAGTGGCCTGCTACAATTTCCAGTGAGTACTCTATGGCAATTAGATTGTTCATTATTCGTAGGCCCATCAAGCCAGTTCCCTTCTCTCCACTTCCTGCACTCAGATGGTGATTCCCTCTGTGCCTCATAGCTCTTTATGGCTTGTCCCCATATGCTCATGCTTTCATTATATGTTTGTAAAGTTTTCTTGTAGATGTTTCTGGATTTGCTGTTCTTGCTTGCCTGTCTGTTTTCATGGAGAAATTAAAGGAGATTCCAAAACCATATTGCTAGGGCCAGAACCTTACCAGAAGCATTTTGCTTTGTAAACTGCTGATTCCAGCCCATCAGAGTGATTTCATTAATTTCTGATAGGCTTGGATCTGTAGTTTGAAAAGCTTCAGTTTATATTTGTGCATCATGGAACATATGTAAATATCGGAAGAGTATGCAAAATACTGTGCTTATGTGCATTTCTCTATGGTGATGTTCTATTCACTCTCCAACCCCCAACTCTCAATTCTCTTCAGTGTCTGATTTCCAAAAACAAATAAACAAACAAAGAAACAAAAAACAAAACTGCTCTGAAATATATCCATGGATTCAACAAGACTAACAGAAATTTATATATGGACTATATTGTTTTCTAAACCTATTAATCTCCAAAGAATCTCTTTTATGGAACATTTTTTGGTTTTTACTATGTAACCATTTCATTACATTGAGGGATGTTAAAAGAAATAGCTGTATTTGCTATAAGGAAGTTTTAAAATGCATGCTTTTTATGTTGTTATTTCCTCTTAAGTATCCACAGGAAAAATTTCTGTCATGTCTCAGTATCAGGAATTGTTAAATGTCCTTCACTGTTATTTGAAGAACACAGAAACAAATAACTTACGAGTATTTTTAGTGTAAAGATAATTAGACAAAATACATGGCCACTGCTCAAACTCTAAAAATTTGATTAAAGGCATAATTATTTTAATATTGTGGTATTAACAGATAATACTATAAATTTTCCTGCCTAGATAGTACTATCCAACAATATTTTTTCTTCATTTATTCTTTTTGTTGTCGACTTCTAGGACTCTTCTGCCTCATGTTGAAAATAAGAGCCTTGAAATAATGCATTACAATATGAATAGATAATATGGTAGTTTCTTGACTTGGTGAAATATCTTTATGTTTTCAATTATGAAAAATCTAGACTCTCTATCATGTCAAACAACTATATATACTTTTGCTTTTATTACTTATATTATTTCCTGGAACTAACAATATTTCTTAAAGACATTTAAATATTTGTTAATGCTCATTACAGAGCAACATTTCTATCTTACCATCTTTAAGACAATGAGATTTCAAAGTGGTGTGTTCTATTCTTCTATTTTGAATATAAATACCCCATTGATTCAGCTTGAACTAGTGGTAGTATTATCCCAATAAATGTAAAAAGTTGAAACATTGTTTATATCTTTCACATGTTGTATTAGTCCATTTTCACAGTACTATAAACAGCTACCTGAGACTAGGTAATTTATGAAGAAAAGAGGTTTAGTTGACTCACAGTTCTGGAGGCTTAACAGGAAGTATGACTGGGAGGTCTCAGGAAACTTACAATCATGCCAGAAGGCAAAAGGGAAGCAAGGATCTTCTTCACCTGGTTGCAGGAGAGAGAGAGAGTGAAGGGGAAAGTGTCACACACCTTCAAACAACCATATCTCATGAGAACTCACTCACTACCATGAAAGCAACAAGGGGGGAGTCCACCCCCATGATTCAATCACCTTCCACCAGGCCCTCCCCTGAAACACAGAGACTACAATTTGAGATGAGATTTGAGTGGGGACATAGAGTCAGACTACCTCATTCTACCCCCGGCCCCTCCCAAATCTCATGTCCTTCTCCTATTTCAAAACCAATCATGCCTTCCCACCAGTCCCCAGAAGTCTTAACTCATTCCAGCATTAACTCAAAAATCTACCTCCAAAGTCTCATCTGAGAAAAAGCAAATCCTTTCTGCCTACAAGCCTGTAAAATCAAAAACAATTTAGTTGCTTTCAACATACATGTGGGTTTAGGAATTGTGTTAATTATTCCCATTCCAAATGGGAGAAATTAGCCAAAACAAAGGTGCTACAGGCCTCATGAAAGTCCCAAACCCAGGAGGGCAGTCATTAAATCTTAAAGCTGCAAAATTATCTCCTTTGACTCCATGTCTCAAATTCAGGGCACACTGATGCAAGGGGTGGGTTTCCAAGTCCTTAGCAGTTCCACTCCTCTTGCTCTGCAGGGTACAGCTTCTATGGCTACTTTCATGGGCTGGCATTGAGTGCCTGTGGCTTTTCCAGGCACATGATATAAACTGTCTGTGGATCTACTATTCTGGGGTCTAGAAAATTGTGGTCTCTTCTCACAGCTCCACTAGTCAGTGCCCCAGTGAGGACTCCATGTGGGGGCCCCAAACCCATATTTTCTTTCCTACTTCCCTAGTAGAGGTTCTCCATAGGGCTCCACCTCTTCAGCAGACTTCTGCCTGGACGTCCATTTGTTTCCATATGACATCTGAAATCTAGATGGAAGTTCCTAAACATCAGCTCTTACATTCAGTGCACCCACAAGCCCAACACCACAAGGAAACGACCAAGGCTTAGGGCTTGCACCCTGTGAAGCAATGGCCTGAGCTATACCTTGGCCCCTTATAGCCATGATTGGAGCTGGTGTGGCTGGGATGCAGGATATCATGCCCTGAGGTTGCACAGAGCAGCAGAGCCATGGGCCTGGTCCTTGAAACCATTTTTGCCTCCTAGGCCTCCAGGCTTGTGTTGGGAGGGACTGTCACAAAGGACTCTGACATACCCTGGAGACATTGTCCCCATTGTCTTGACTGTTAACATTTGGCTCTTCTTTACTTATGCACATTTCTGTAGCAGGCTTGAATTTCTCCCCAGAAAATGTTTTTGTTTTCTTTCCTACAACATGGTCAGGATTCAATTTTTCTAAACTTTTATGCTCTGCTTCCCTTTTAAACATAAGATCCAATCTCAGACCATCTCTTTGAGAACACATATTTCTATAAGCTGTTAGGAGCATCCAGGCCACTAAGCTGTTAGGAGCATCCAGGCCACATCCTGAACATCCTCCTGCTTAGAAATTTCTTTCTGAAGAGACCCTATCTAAATCACCTTTCTCAGGTTCAAACTTCCATAGATCTCTAGAGCAGGGGCACAATGCCACCAGTCTCTTTAGTAAAGTATAGCAATAGTGACCTTTACTCCAGTTCCCAATAAGTTCCTCATCTCCATCTGAGACCATGTCAGTACAGACTTCATTTTTCATATTAGTATCAGCATTTTGGTCTAAACCATTCAATAGATTTCTGAGAAGCTCCAAACTTTCCCACATCTTCCTTTCTTCTTCTGAGCCCTTCAGTTGTTCCAACCTCTGCCTGTTACCCAGTTCCAAAGTTGCTTCCATATTTTCTAGTATCTTTACAGCAGTACCCCCACTCCAACCAGTTTTCTGTATTAACAGGTTTTCACATTACTATGAAGAACTACCTGAGACTTGGTAATTTATGAAAAAAGAGGTTTAGTTGACTCTCAGTTCTGCAGGCTTAACAGAAAGCATGACTCTGAGGCCACAGGAAACTTACAGTCATGGCAGAAGGCAAAGGGGAAGCAAGGACCTTCTTCACATGGTTGCAGGAGAGAGGGACAGTTAAGGGGGAAATGCCACACACTTTTAAACAAGCAGATCTCAGGAGAAGTCACTCACTATCATAAAAACAGCAAGGGGGAAATCTGCCTCCATGATTTAATCACCTTCCACCAGACCTCTCCCATGACACATAGGGATTACAATTTGAGATGAAATTTGTGTGGGTAAACAGAGTCAAACCATATCAGATGTCATTACAACTTACTTTTCTAATTACATCTTTGGAAAACACTTTGAGTATAAAAATAGTATTTCATTAGGAATTTGGTGAATAATGTAAAAAACTCATTAGGTGTTTTGATTTTATAATTTTATAAAGTCCAATAATATAAAATTATCAGAAACCAAACATGAATGGGTTATGGGGCTAATTTTAGAAGTATGATGCTGTGATCATAAATTTCTCCAGATTTGCCTGAGTTCTCTGAATATTTTTCTAAATGTGTTATAATTCTATGGGCAGCAAAGATCCAAACACCATTTAGGGAAAGGAATTTAGGGAAAGAGCTCCAGATGCTGGGACAGGAATTGGTAAGGGCTTAGAAGGGCTTCAGTTCTAGGGGGCACTGAGTTGTAGGCAAAACTGGAATTCAGAAAAACCAAAGCAAAAGCAGACCTTGACCTATCAGACCTAGGGTACTGTGTTAGCGTTGGACTGGTGCCCATAATGGTGAGTCTCATAAGGTGTGGCTGGGGCCATTTATGCATCTGTTATTGAAGCACCAGGGATTCGGTCTAGGTGCTGCTGCTCACGCATGGAAAGCCAATCACCGACACAATACAGGACTGACAAGGAAGAAAGCTTTCATTGGGTACTGCAGCTGAGGAGTTGAGAGCTCAGTCTCAAATCCGTCTCCCAGATGGACTAAAACTAGGGGTTTATATAGCAGGGAAGAAATGTGACAATATGTAAGGAAACAGGAACTATTGAGGGGCAAGGAAGCAATCATGATGATTGAGGGGTCGGCATCTGATGTGGTGATCTCATGAGTTTCAGTTCTTTGATACTTTTTAAAAAGATGCCTGAAGGTTGGTTTTCTGAGGAAGAAATTTAAATAAAACAAATGTTAAGTTTCAAGTTTTAAGATCGTATGAGTCGATTTTTATGTTTACCCAAAAAAAAAAAACTAAGGGACTACTCAATCAGTTTCATATCCACTGTCATGCATTAACTACTAATCCTTAGAACCTTGGGTGTAACCTAGAGGTAGGCATAAATGAACTTGATTATGGGGGAAAAAAGATGTATGAATTTGGAAATACGTGTGTGTTGGATAACTAATACAGTTGAAGTAGTGTGCCATCACTAGATTTCTATAAATGAATTAGTAAACGAGAAAACATGAAATTATTATAGGAAACACAGGTAGCCTTAAGATGATTATGATCTATGAGTACATGTAAGAGGGGCAGGTTTCTAAAAAAAGTCTTGTTCCTTTAAAAACTTGCCTATTTTTCAGCTAAGTGGCCTCTGCTTGACTCCTTGACATTGGCTGCAAGAGTTGGCCTAATGACATGTTTCGTTTAGTTCCTGGGAAAACAAAAGATCTTTCTTTGTGAAAATCCAAACCATCCAACTTTAGGTCTATCCTTAATATTCTCCCTGTGTGAGAGTCTGGGCAGAGGGAAGGACTTGGCTGATTTCAGGGCTCTGAGACTCTAATAAATCTCAAATTTGGGATTAAATATAGTATTAAGATTAGTCACAAGAGTCCAGTGAACTTACTGTAAAATAAACTAATTGTGAAAGTCAATCTAAAGCAGTTTAGTGCAGTCTCATGAAAGAAAGAAAAAAGGACAGTTCAATAAGTAACAAAATCAGTTTGCAACACTCAGTAAGAGAGAACGAGTCCTCTGACAGTAGCATTTTTATCTCTCTAAAACAATACTCTGTGATAGTGAAAATCTACTTGCTGACTACTGAAACTCTCTTAAAAGAAAAAGCATGTATTTCTATTCATGGAAATGCAGTTAAGTTCTCCTGGCAAGCTCTCTGGGTATGCCAGAAATTTATAGGAAATAACAGGCAGAATAGGTTAACCCTCATCCTTAGTAAAGATTTGATTAATAAGAATTTTCTCAGCTGGGCACAGTGGCTCACACCTATAATCCCAGCACTTTAGGTGGTCGAGGTGAGCAGATTGCTTGAGCCCAGGAGTTTGAGACCAGCCTGGGCAACATGGAGAAACTCATCTCTACTAGAAAGAAAAATTAGCTGGCTGTGGTGGTGCATGCCTGTAGTCTCAGCTACACAAGAGGCAGAGGCGAGAGGATCATCTCAGCCCAGGACACAGAGGTTGCAGTGAGTTGAGATCACACCATGCCACTGAACTCCAGCCTAGGCCACAGAGCAAGAGTCTGTCTCAAAAAAAAAAAAGAATTTTCTCAAAAATGTTATCACAGGTCTCCTGTAATTCAAACGAAACCATAAAACATATCAAAATGTTTGCTTTCTCAGAGCAAATGATAATTTCAAGTTAGACTACAGAGAGGGAGACTGAGATATAAAACCATGTACCACCTTTACTTTGTAGGCAGAGTAGTGGCATGGCTTCACTGCTGTCTTTCCTGCTGCAACTCAATTTTACATTAAACTCAGGAGAAAAATAGTTGTATGTACGGTGCTTAATTTTTCTTCATGTACTTTCTAAAAACCTGGCATTAAATTCCATATTTTATATTTACAATTGCACTGGGGTATTAGATCTATAAAGGGAGGAACTTTGTCTCTTCTGTTCATTACTGTATTCCCATGTTTAAAATAATACATGACACATAGTAGGTGTGGAATTAAAGAAGTGAGGCTGAGTGAGGTGGCTCATGCCTATAATCCCAGCACTTTGGGAGGCCAATGCAGGAGGATCACTTGAGGCCAGGAGTTTGAGACCAGCTTGGGCAACATTGTGAGACCCTGACTCTACAAAAAGAGTTTACAAAATTAGCCAGGCATGGCGGCATGCACTTGTAGTCATAGCTCTTTGGGAGGCTGAGGCAGGTTAATTGCTTGAGCCCTGGAGGTGCAGTCTGCAGCAAACTATAATCACACCACTGCACTCCAGTCTGGGTCACAGAGCAAGATCCCATGATGGTTTGGATCTATGTTCCCCTCAGATCTCATGTCAAATTGTAATCCTCGATGTTGGAGGTGGGACCTGGTGGAGGGTGATTCTGGTTTAATTTTCTTTTTAAATAATAAGTGGGAAAGATAAATGCTGCTTAGACCCCAGAAATCAGTCAATGTATACATTGTCTTCCAATGTCTGAGAAAGTGATATTTGTGATTCTGAATCTGAAATAGCATTTCTACTAGTGCCATACTAATTCCAGTAAGAAGCATGAAAAGCCTTCACAATACCAGGTTATGTTATTAGCTAATATTTTTATAAAAACTGTCTACATTATTAACTAAATTAAAACATAAATCTTTTTGATCTACCCTAACCTTCAGTTATTTGTTATACACATTCTGGAAGTGGTTGCAGGTTTGAAGAGGCATGTCCTTTGATGAGGTGTGAATTCATCACAATTCATTGAATTTGAACAGAAAGGACTCTGGGACAAGATAGAATATTTGAGTGAACCTAAAACTTCACCTGTAAAAATAATGAAAACCCACTATGCAATAAGACACTAATGAAGTAAGTCCTAACTTACCTTCCAAAGCTTTCTTTAGCCCCCTAGATTCTCCACTGAAATCACAATGTGGTCTTCCATTTTTGGCAGAGACATACCCCTGTACACTGAAGACTTATAATAATGTTGTTTAGGGGTAGGACTAGAGTTAGGGTGTGGATTTGGGCTAAATCCAAAATCAACTAAGTAACACATTTTTCCTTGAGTTTTACAACACTGTAATAAACCCTAGCGACATATTGTTCTCTAGAGGACAGGGAAGACAGTCATCAGTCAAGAAACTGTGCATGTAACAAGTATTACCATGGAGCAAGCCGGGGGACCACATTTTTGTCTTCATAAAAGTGGGGATCAGAGTGTCTCCAAGAAAGTGAAAACAACTTGTAATGAAGCCTTATCACTAAGTAGCTCAAGTTGGAGAGGATATCACAATTTCTGACATTTGATGTCATGCTTTGATGAAACATTCAAAAGTTAGACTCATGTAGATATATATAGACGTGTGGATGTAGGGATTGTTTTGTTTGAGACAGAGTCTCCATCTGTTGCCCAGGCTGGAGTGCAATGGTGCCATCATGGCTCATGGCAGCCTCAACCTCCTGGGCTCAAGCAATCCCTGCACCTCAGCCTACAGAGTAGTCAGAACTACAGGCTTGCACTGCCATACCCAACTGATTTTTGGCTCTTTCTTTCTTTCTTTTTTTTTTTTTTTGGGTAGAGACGGGGTCTTACCCTGTTGCTCAGTCTTGGATGTGAAGTTTCAGGGTTTTTTATTTTTTGAGGTGTTGGACCCTTATAGAAAATTGGGGCATCATCTATGAAATAATTTTTCCCTCATCAAAAGAGTTATACCAATCTCCTTTCAAAAAATGATTGGCTAAATTGATCTTAACTATGTAAAGAAATATCTTCAAATATCTGATGGCTTCTATGTGCCAATAAAGAGTACCATCATGGTGTAAGTATAAACATATTTTCTAAAGTTTTTTAGGGTTTCAGAAAAGCTCCATAATACTTTTACTATTTGAATGAAATTTCAGTATATATGAGATAAACTAGAACTAGGTGTTGCTTACACACTTAAATCAGATCTCATTTTGTCAAACAATGAATTCACTTGTTTGACATAATTCACTAGTTTCATCAGTTATTAAAAGTATGTTTAGAAAGCACACCCAGAACTCAGATATTGGTGTCTAATACTATTCCACAAGAAACCAGGGCTCTTTGGATAAATGGCTGATCTCTAGGAGAAGACAGGGCAAATATAAGATGAGCCTGGAATGAAAATCTTGTGCCAGAAGGTAAGGAAGAACTGAAAACAAACAGACAAAACTCCAAAAGAAGCACATCTTCCCTCCATATCTGCGGGTTCCCCATCCACAAATTCAACCAATCGAGGATTGTAAAAGGGATGGTTGCATATGTATTGAACATGTACAGGCTTTTTTCTTGTTATTATACCCTAAACAATATAACAACTACTTACATAGCATTTACATTGCATTAGGTATTATAAGTAATCTAGAGGTGATTTAGAGCAGTGATCTCCAACCTTTCTGGCACTAGGGACCAGTTTTGTGGAAGACAGTTTTTCCACAGACCAGGGTTGGCAGTGGGGGCAGAGGGGGGTGGTGGATGTTTTCGGAAAGATTCAAGTGCATTACATTTATTATGCACTTTATTTCTATTATTATTATTACATATTCACCATAATGTAGAATCAGTGGTAGCCCTGAGCTTCTTTTCCTGAAACTAGATGGTCCCTTCTGGGGATGATGGGAGACAGCTGACAGATCATCTAGCATTAGCTTGTCATAAGGAGCATGCAACCTAGATCCCTCGAATTTGCAGTTCACAATTGGGTTCACACTCACATGAGAATCTAATGCCGCTGCAGATCTAACAGGAGGTGGAGTTCCGCTTCACTTACTGACCCAAAGCTCACCTCCTGCTGTGCAGTCTGGTTCCTAACAGGCCATGGACTAGCTCTGGTCCATGGTCTGGGGGTTGGGGACCCCTGATTTAGAGTATACAGGAGGATGTGCATGGATTATATGTAAATACTACACCATTTTGTATCATCAAGGACTTGAGCATCCATGGATTTTAGTGTTCTTGGGGGTCCCAGAATCAATCCTTCAGGGATACTGAGAGATGACTAAATATGTTATGGGGACATAGGATCCAGCTTGAGAGGGCTCCTACTGGTCAAATTTGGGAAATTTGAGTGCCAAAATAATGAAGTCCACGGATGAATTATAAACCACAAAACCACAATGAAATGTCTGCCTGTACCCTGATAATCATTTGAGAGATGAATGGATGCATAATGGATACATAAAACAAAGATACATAAATGGATAAATAAAACAAAGAAGGAACTCAAGAGAAGGAAGGGTACTGATCACAGTAGCATGCTGAGGATCAACTGATAAATGTTGAGGAACTGCTGGAGTTGGAAAATCAGGCTTTTGCAGCCATCATAGTAAAGATCTGCTGAGGAAAGAATCATCAGTGAATACTGCATTTATAGGATCAGGATTATCTTCATGGTCTTGAAGAGTCTCTCCATAGACTGTATCCTGGATTCAGAGGGAGAATTAGTAATTGCATAGTGAAGAAATCAGACAACACGTTGGCTAGTGATCCAAATTAACTTCATTAGTAATGGGCAGATGAACACTAAATGCCACCTGAGGGGCAATAACATCACCAATGCAGTATTCCCACTTGGGGATGCACAACCTGAATCTAATCACAAAGGAGTATCAGGCAAACATGAAAAGAGGAATAATCCTCTATTAGAATATAGGACTTTATTATTTAAAAGTGTCAGTGTCATCAAAGACAAAGGATGGCTAAAGGAATGTTTCAGAATAAAGAAGGCTAATGAGGCTTAACAATTAAACACAATACCTGAATCTAGACTGGATCCTGTACTAATGGAGAAAAGTAATATAATGGCTATTATTTGGTCATGTGAGAAAACTGGAAGCATGGTGGTTGACTAAGTGTGTATTACTCAGTTATCACGCTGCTGATAAAGACATACCCAAGACTGGGTAATTTACAAAGGGAAAGAGGCTTAATGGACTCACAGTTCCATGTGGCTGGAGAGGCCTCACAATCATGGCAGAAGGTGAAATGGCTTACATCCCAGCAGGCAAAGATGGAATGAGAACCAAGCGAAAGGGGTTTCCCCTTATAAAACCATCAGATCTCCCGAGACTTATTCACTACCAGGAGAACAGCATGGGGAAACTGCCCTCATGATTCAATTATCTCCCACCTGTTCCCTCCCAAAACACATGGGAATTATGGGAGCTACAATTCAAAATGAGATTTGGGTGGAGACACAGCCAAACTATATCAAATTGTTAATTGCTGAAGTTAACAATTGTATTAAGTAATTGTATTGTGGTTAAGTAAGGCTATCCCTATGTATCAGAAACATAAGCTGAGATGCTTAGGGGACAGAGTCATGAAGTCTATTTCCAATTATAAAACAAATAGAATAAAACGTTAGTATATGAAGGAACATAAGGCATTTTTTGTACTGTTTTCATTTTTGTATTTTTCTGTACATTTGAAATTATTTTCAAATAACAAGTTTAAAAAATACATTCACATCTTAAACCTATTTTAAAAATTTAACTCTGCCAAATTATTTTGATGAAATAAAACTTTAGATTGAAATGGATATTCCTATATTACATAATTCAAATTTGATAATTAGCATATAATATTCTACTTATAAAGCCTGTTTTATTGCTTTTAAAATGTTATTTATAGATTTCTAAAAATATACCCCTGGAAAAACTTTATATGTCAACTATGAGTTTTATATAGTCTTGGAAAAACACTGATTAAGGAATAGATAGACCAAGAGACCAACTGATATGTAATATTGCAAGGAAATTAACAAAAATATTTATTTAATTATTATTTCTCCCAAAATAATAATTGCTGTGGGATGTGGAATAACTAATCAATAAGATAATATTTTAAAAGACAATTAAAAATTTATAAAAGCCTCACTTTTTAACTTTATTTTCACTTTATTTACTTCACTTTTGTCTTTCACTATTTGTTTCACTTTTGAAAACTATTTACTATTGCCTGTGAATATAACAACTCTTATCTTAAGCAAACATTGTACTGATGGTTGCAGATATTAAAACATAACCTTTTTCACAGATAGACATAAGATTCCTGATCAGTTGTAACAAATACATCTTCCGTTCATGGATACTCAGTTAAGAAGTGAATGTTTCTTTTCCATGATTTACATTAAAAAGTTTCAGTTGACGTTGCTTAATGGCACCTTGTGCTGACCCAAAGATCAAAGCCTTAATGTATTTCCTGCTCAGAGAATATGAAAAATTATAGCAATTCTAGAATATTTCGACTTAATTTTCAACAGGACATCTAAACTATTGTCAGTGGTATAATTTAAAAAATATAGATCAACAATGCCTTTAAATCCTTAGTTATCCCACATCACACAACATTAACATTTTAAGAGGCAGCCATCCAACAACACATTTTGTAGGCAAAATAACAGATTCATAATGTTGTATTATTTATGTGCAGTTGTCATCACTGTGAAGTCTGTTAATAAAAGCAAAGAGCATGCATTTATAATCATTAAAATATATTTTATTTATGAAATTATATTATAAAAACCCTCTAACACTATACATGCACATAGCGAATTTTGTAAAAAAATGCTAATTGAATCCAATTAGATTATCTTATGGAAATTAGTAATAGTTAAATTATTTAATAGCCAATTCCTTGAAATAATTTGAAATCAAATTTGCCTTGTATAGACATTTTAGTTCATTTAGTGTTGCTATAAAGGAATACCTGAAGCTGGGTAATTTATAAAGAAAAGATGTTTATTTGGCTCACCCTCCTGCACACTGTACAATAAGTGTGACACCAGCATCTGCTTCTGATGAGGGCTTCAATCTCCTTCCACTCACGGTGGGAGGTGAAGGGGATCAGGCTTATGTAGAGAACATACAGCAAGAGAGGAAGCAAAAAAGAGGGGAGAGGCACGAGGCTCTTTTCAACAACTAGCTCTCCTGGGAGCTAATAGAGAACACACTCATTACCATGAGAATAGCACCAAGACATTCATGGGGGATTTGCCCCCATTACCCAAACATCTCCCATTTGGTCCCACTTCCAACACTGGGATAACATTTCTACATGAGATTTGGAGAACGCAAACTGTAGCAATAGCTAACATTTGAAGCTATTTCTATCTAATCCAAATAGTGAGATAATTTAATAAATAATTCAAATATATAAATTATTATCCATTTGATTATAAATAATTATATTCAGTATTTATAAATATCCAGATAATTGCCAACCATTTTTATGTTCATTCTGAACTTTAACCCTTGCATGCACACAATGTTTATAGTTTAGATTAAATAGTATATGTAGATAGTAAGAAAACCTAATTGATTATTATTTCTAGGCACTTACAGTATGACATCAATAGAATTCATGTGTATTCACTTGTATCAACCAGCTTTTAACTGCTTTTCTAACATTTGACTATACATTGTTTCTCCTGATTCTCTGCTTCAGAGAATTTAATTTTTATATATCCATCAGTTACCTTGCTTAGAATCCAACCCAATTTTGTTCATTGTTCCAAGGATCAAAGTTTTCTTGTGAAATGGGAGAGTTTTCTGACCCACCTCCTAGGATGTGTGACAGGGTGTGGCTTATCTGTTTGGTTGTTGCCACTGCTCAAACCCCTTATGGGAAGGGGAGCATGTAGATGGACAGGTGCAAGAGCCCAGGTGGGTGTGTGTTAAAGCACGTTTTTTTAGCCTTGCTGTCCATGGATGACTTAAGTGTTAACCAGCTCAGTGGACCTTCTGGCTTTTTGCAGGAGCAGAGGGCCAGTGTGACAGCTTACTACATCCTGAGCTCTTGCCCAGCATCCCAGAAGAATCAGGTCACACATGGACTTAAAGGATGGTGAATGTGAGGGTTTTATTGTGTGGTGGAGGTGGCTCTCAGCAGGATGGATGGGGAACTGCAAAGGGGATGGAGTGGAAAGATGATTGTCCCCTGGAGTTTGGCCATCCATTGGCCAATTCTCTGACCATTCCCAGCTGAACTCCTCCCAATGTTTCTTCTCTTCTTTCCTTCTCGGCCACTCTTCTGCTCTTCTGTTTGCCTGCCTGTCTCCTCCTGGAGCTAGGGTTTGGGATTTATGTGAGTACAGGATGGTGTGGGGTGTGGTGGGCCAAAAGGCAACTTTCGGGCACAGAAACAGGAATGCCTGTTCCTATTAATGGCTGTGAGTATCTAGGCGTGAGCGTGGGGCCTTTCCTGGGGAACAGCCTTCTTCTACCCAGTAATTCCCTGTCTCCTGCCTATATCACTTGTTGTAGAAAAAATAATCCCCTATTAAATTAACTAAAATTAAAAGTTGTTATTCAGAAAAGCTACAGTGGAACACTGTGTTGTGCAGTTTTTATTAATGAGTCTCTCAGTACTGCTGAAATTTACTCCAACTTATAGGGCTAATCCTACTGTAGAGTTAACGTATTTTATTCTATGGTTGATATTAAAGATGAACTGAGAAAAATCTAAATGAGAGAATCAGGAGTTAAGCCATATTCTGGCACTATTGAATCAATGACTCTGAAAGCTTTTTGGGTTGCTACTCACAAGACAATTTTTTTACATGTGGTCACATACACATATGTAAAATTGAAACAAAAGGAAACTTTTATTTCGATTTTATTTTCAATAAAGTAATCCTTTTAATAGCTGATTTTCACTCTGAAGTTTCATCTTTTCTGTTTTACACACACACAAATACACATGCTGGTCAAAACTCACTGAACTGATTTCATGTTCTGCTGCTAGGTTGCAAATCACAGTTTGAAAAGCACTGATGGGAGATCAACTTTATTGTTTATTGTGTATTACATATAAAATGATTAAACATCTAATACTATTTATAAAATGAGATGACTGTACTAGTTACTCTCTGAATCACTTAAATCAGGAATCTACTTTAAGAAATCAATTTAAGACCAGGCACTGTGACTCATGCCTGTAATCTCAGCACGTGGGGTGAATCACCTGTGTCAGGGGTTTGAGGCCAGCCTTGCCAACATGGTGAAACCCCCATCTCTACTAAAAATACAAAAATTAGCCGGGCACAGTGGCACATGCCTGTAGTCCCAACTACTTGGGAGGCGGAGGCAGAAGAATCACTTAAGCCTGGGAGGCAGAGGTTGCAGTGAGCCGAGATTGCATCATTGCACTCCAGCCTGAGTGACAGAGTGAGACTCCATCTCAAAAAAAAAAAAGAGGATTTTGGCTGATTCATGCACTGTTTCAGAAAAGCAGATCAAAACTAGTTCATGCCCTTTGATTCCTGGGTAATGATGTAAAGATTGGATATTGTTAAAAATTCCAAAGATAGATAGATACATAGGCAGATAGATAGATTAATAAATAAATATTTTTATTACAATGTCTGCTTAACTATATATGTGAAAACACTGACGGATATGCATGCATGTGTGAGCGTCTAGTGCGTTCACACACTCATTAAACAAATATTGATAAATTTCTACTATGTGCCCATCACAATGCTAAAAACTAATCACTGTGAACAAAATTGAGGGAAAAACAAACAGGTAAATTCCTGAGTATTTAAAGGAACTTCTATATGAAAGCAAGTCATTGAAAGGCCATAATTCTGGAAACATTTTATAATTAACATTTATGCCCTCTACTGGAGAATGTAGGTTTACCAAATCTGGTCTAAGTTCGGCCTCGTTCCCATGGGGCATCTTTAAGGGTTTAAGCCAGGGACAAGGGAGGGTACAGTTTAGGGGTGGGTGTTGAGAGTGGGCCTGAGGAAAGCAGAAATGTTTTGAGGAAGTGTTCACATTATTTTCCCTTAGTAATTTTGTTCCGTAATTGCTCCAACATTTTGGAAATCTTTCTTCCTTTCAAGTACTTTGTTTTCACTTTTTGGAGATAAAGAATCATGAGAATTTTCAAACTGGAAGGAAAAATGCAAATCCTTCCATAAGCCTCTTTCAGTGCTTAAAGTTATGCATAATTCTATTTCTGTTACTTATTAATTATTTAGGCATATAGAATATTATTTTATGGTTCACAGAAAAATCAGATTGTTTTCCTGACCCCTTCTTTTATTCATTCATTCAATATTTAGACAGCCAAAGAATTGTAATAACTTGGTTAATGAGTCTCCTTGTCAATCTATACTTCCAGGGAAAATCAGTAAATACATGCTTTTTCATCTTTTCTTATTTTAAGTTTATTTAAAAAGTCTTTCTTGAGAACCTACTATGTGCCGCTTGGAATAGAAGACACAAAGAAGAGTAAGCAAAAGTCTTTGTGTAAGAGCTCATCATTTACAAATACAGCATTCTGGTTCAATTTGCCTAATAATGCTGTAAAAATCCTATCTAGTTCCTATAGAATTGGAAACCATCATTCTTTTTAATAGTTTATAATCAATATTATGTAAGCAAAGTTGTCATATATTGACAAAAATCTATATAACATACATTAATAGTTTAGTTCACTTTGGAATTACATAGAGGGCTTGTTAAAACACAGATTATGGCTTTACCCCTCAGTTGCTGATTCAGCGCATATGGGCTGGGATCTAAGAATTTGTATTTCTAACAAGTTCCCAAGTGAGCCTGATGTTGATGGTCCCAGAAACACACTTTGATTTAAATCCGGGCTCCATAAACTAAAGCCTAGGGGCTAAATCCAGCCACCACCTGTTCTGTAAAAATAGCTTCACTGGAACACAGCCACGGTCATTTCTATTAGCTCTGATGGCAACTTTTGTGCTGCTGTGACAGAGTTGAATAGCATTGACAGAAGAGACCTTGTGAACCACAAAGCCTAAAATATTTACTACCTGGCCCTTTACAGAAAAAAAAAATGTTGCCAACCTCTAATTTAAATGAGCGTTGTATTTTCACGTGGGATTCTTATTTCAAAGTACTTCTGTGATTTTGAGTTAAATGCTATCTTGACAACCGCAAATCCAAAGCAAGAATTACTTGTTTAATGCTTGTTTGAGGTATTGAATATGCAGTTTTCAAAAAAGGATCTAACCAGTTACCGTAAAATGTTGACTCACAAGTAAAATATAAATTCTTTTTCACTCCTGCAAAGGGCAACTATGCCAGTAAGAAAAATGGAATAAATAATTTAAAGAGTGAAGCAGTTTGATAGCCAGACCTAAGTATATTATTTGACATATCAACTTCAAAATTCTAGATTTTTCATCAACTAACAGGTTGTCAGCTGGCAAAAATATTGGGAGACTGGTTGTTTTCACAACAGTTTTTTTTTTCTGAAATAAATAACGTTTCTATTTCTTTCAGAATAAGTGTTTTTAGAAAGTGACTATATGGTATCAGATGTGAAATTTGTTCTTTTAAAATTAATGAAGAACCAAGTATAATTCATAAAGCTGTCAGTTTTGAGGGAGTACCGCAGCTAACGAAACTCTCCAGGAGGTTCTACCAGTTCTGCCACTTGGTGGTGGATCAGTGATGCATTGCGTCTGATCTGTGGTTAATCAAAGTGCTGAATTCAGGCTCTTTAAGACCCTGGAAGAGGCTTCCTGTGTTCCTGGACAGGCTTTGACTGTGTTCTTGGAAAGAAGCTATTACTTCCAGCAAGTACTTATTCTCTTTTTGAGGAACAGTTTCTAGGTTTACTATTGGACCTCTATTGCTTAATTTGAGTGCCTGACTGTGGTAGTTTTAAAGCATGGCCACAGGTTATTTGATATTCTTCTATTGAAAGGTGGTGTCTCTGTCCCTTCCACTTAAATCTGGGTGAGCCGTGACTATGTTGACAAATAGAGATTAGTGGAAGTGATGGTATGTAATTTCCAAGACTAGGTCATAAAAAGTCATGCAGCTTCCACTATGGGGCTGGATCACCTACTCTTGGAGTTTTAGCCTGCATATAAGACATCTAGATCCACCTAGGGTCCGTGCTTTGAAGAAGCCCAAATCACATGGAGACACTACACAAAGCACTTTTATTAAAGTCCCAGCTGCACCCCAGCCTTCAAGTCATCCCTGCCTAGCCACCAGACATGCGCATGAAGAAGCCTCTGGATGAGTCTAGCTTTGAGCTGTTTTATATTCTTTGCTATTCAAACATTTTCGGCTGAGACCACAAGCATTATGGAGAAAAAAATGAAACAAAATGATTCCGTATATATCCAATGTGAACAGTGTCCTTATAAGAAGAGACACCAGGAGTACAAGTGCACAGAGGGATCGCCATGTGAAGAGGCAGCAAGAGGGCGGCCATCTGCAAGCCAATGAGAGACGCCTCAGAGGAATCCACCCTGCCAGTGCCTTGTTGCTGGACTTTTAGCCCCCAGAACTGTGAGAAAATAAATTTCTGTTGTTTAAGCAAACAAATAAACAACAACAAAAAAACTATCCAAACTGTACAGTGTCTGAATTCTTGAGCCACAGATATATGATATTCACAGGTAATTTATTAGGTAGCAATAGATAACTGGAACAAAATTTGGCATTAGGTGTGGGATGTGACAGAAAAAAGAAAAACGATGAATTCGTGTCCTTCGTAGGGACATGGATGAACCTGGAAACCATCATTCTCAGCAAACTGACACAAGAACACAAAATCAAACACCGCATGTTCTCACTCATAGGTGGGTGATGAACAATAAGAACACATGGAC
>CAUYLG010060633.1:0-13059 GCA_963573385.1 Cacajao melanocephalus
CACAACAGGCTCCAGTTTGTGTCATTTTCCCCTCCCTGTGTCCATGTGTTCTCAATGTTCAACACACACTTATAAGTGAGAACATGCAGTGTATGGTTTTCAGTTCTGGTGTCAGTTAGCTGAGAAAAATTGTTTCCAGCATCATACACCAGGGTATTTTTTGGGGGGGTCGGGGCGGGACCGCGGGGGTTTGGGTGGTTGGGGTGGGATCACATGGGGAGAAGTGCCAGATATAGGTGACGGGGGGATGGAGGCAGCAAACCACATTGCCATGTATGTACCTATGCAACAATCCTACACTACACATGTACCCCAGAACCTAAAGTACAATAAAAAAGATTTTTAAAATATATATTTTTATATATAAGAGCATCTACAGCTGCAAAGTACTACACCCTCCTAAAGCAGATGACTTCAGACATGTTCTACTGAAGGAGAGGGTCTTGGTCAAAAGAATGGACACTGCCCTTAGTTATGCCTAAAGAGTGGACACTGGCTAAGATTACGCCATTGCACTCCAGCCTGGGCAACAAGAGTGAAACTTCGTCTCAAAAAAAAAAAAAGAAAGAAAAAAAGAAAAAGAAAAAAAGGAAGCTGGAGAAAACTTTAGGTAGTTTCATGTTTGCAGAGCCATGCTTCCTTTACATGATTACACACACACGTAATTTCTTTTTCTGAGAAAGTTCTCTTAAAATCGCTTAAGCACACATTCTTGCAATGGTGCAGGATAGCTCTTTAAACCCCATCAACAAGATTAAAAAATAGCTACGAGGAGCCAAAGAGGGTTCTGGGGCCTGGAAAAGTCTTATGTTTTAATGCGCTGACAAGTCAAAAGACACAGGTTATCGTGAAGATGATGGTTTTCGGGAGAGTGCAAAAATCACCTTGGGCAAAAAAAATCACTGTCTTTGATATCGTAACCAATGTGATTCATTTCCCTGGATTCCAGATAACTAGCATTTTATGGTATTAAAATGCTTCCTAAACTCATGAATTATCTTTAAGTTCTTCCAAATTTTTGAAATAAGCTAAAGGCCAAGGATTTTTGGTTCTCCAAATCAGCAAAGTTATTTTGACATTCACGCTCTTTCCTAAAATAATACACTTTCAATGTTTTATGAATTAAATTTCTTACAGTAGAAATTTGGCATATTCTCTTTTCAATAGTTATTATAGGCAATTAGTGACTGTTAAATGATACTTTTCTTACTAAACATAAAATGCAATTATATTTTTTGATATGAGACTGTAACTAAAAAGGATTTTTAAATCTGTACTTATGAACAAGAAAAGTTGATGTTAGAAAAAAAAAACAGAATACAGACTAGTTTACAGAGTAAATGACAATTAAATAAAATGACACAGACAGGTATATCTACCATAAGAATATGATTAGAAAGATGCTTCCAAAATGTTTAACATTATCTTTGGAAAACAGAATTTGGCTGTTCTTTACTTCTGAAAGTATATACATTTTTTACTTAAGAAAGAAAAAAAAGGAAGGAAAGAGAGAAAGAAGGGAAAAAAAGGCTATTTTTCCAAATAGAATATTAACCTATAAAAATAAGTATCTTCCATTGTATTTAAAACTCCCTAAAACAGATTGTATCACTTAATTTTAAAAATTTATCAGAAACAGGCAAGAAAAAAAGAACGTACATCTCCCAATAACAGCACTATTTGTTACATTTTCACAAGACTCTCTCGTGGCCTAAAATAAAATTGTTTCTCCCATCATTTTGGCTGAGTTTCCTAAGAAGTTCTATACAGGAGCACAGAGGTATCATGCTAGTCTTAACCAAAATGTTCCAGACACATGAGACTAAATATTAAGGATTAATAGTAATAAGAAGGTTATATATGCAGAAGGAAATACAAAGCCTCATTTTTAGGTAATGAATATCCAAATACAATGCAGACAGCCTGCAAGACCCTAAAACCTTTATTAAAGAATATGTGATAGTTATCACTTACTAGAAAACATGGTAAAACTATTACTATATTATCGAGACTTTTAGCCCAACCAAATGGGTCATTTACTACTATTACAGGTCAGGATAAACATATTTCGCAATCTTATCCCAGCTGTGCATGCTTACTCTACGTGGAAGGAAAATTGTATTTATTAGCACTTTGCCCCAATATGATCAACGGATTTAAAAGATGTTGTCTTTTAAACTTTTAGCCTTCAAAATCAGTCTGCATTTCCCATCTATTAGTAAATGGCATAATACTGTTCTTAGGAAAAGTTGGCCTGGACAAGCAGTGGAAAACAAAAACGAACAAACAAACAAACAAAAAATAAGTAAATGGACAGATCTATGGTTAAACAGTTTTTTAGGGAAAAAAAAATTTGCAAATCTAATCGCTATTCCAGAAAAACAAGTGTTTCTTCAGTTTCTCTGGCACTGCTCCAAATTCATCCAGTAAAGTTATTTAAGTAAAGGACTGACCATAACTGTGTATGTAAGGGTTTTGCTCATTTGCCAGAGGAAAGAGAAAGATAAAATAAGCATAAACTCGGCAGGAAAATTCAGTGATCAGAAAGGAAAATACCAAATAAAAAGGCAACTGCTTCTGGCAAGATGGAGTTGTTTTCTTTATATAGTTTCTATTCAACCTCAAGGCAGTTCAAATGATCTTCCCACAATCTTGGACAGTGTGACTTCTCTTAAAGTTAGTCAACTGGCCTCCTGGGGAAGAAAATTTAACTTCACAACTGCCTCAGAATGCCAATGGGACTGCTGGCAAAAGTATTCTGTATTTCAAGTTCAAATAGTAATAGGGTTTACTACATTGCAAGCCAGGATCACAAAATTTAAATTGAGAAACCAGCCAGGTTAAATGCTTGGGAAATGTCCTTTGTGTTTGTTGAAGTCTGCCTAGCAACTACTGGCAATTTTGAAAGCACGTTCATCCTGGAAAAATAAATACCTGCCAAAATGCCAATCTGGTTCTAATTGCATACCTTTTCCCTCTTGAAAACATATCATGAGCTTTGCTACTTTGACCTAGGGTACAACAAAGTATAAGAAAGCAAGCGTGTATTGGTGGGGCGGGGGTTCTTTCTGTTCATATAAAGCAAATTTTTTTGTTTAGACACAGACTAAACCTTTTAGAATGTGGACATAATGCTATTTGATGACCTTTTATTAAGAACAGATATTTAAAAGTACCCCGGCCTCTGACTTAAAATATATATAAGTATACTTTTGAACATAAACTTAAAAAATCAAAAGAAATAAATAATCTATACATTGCTTTTAACTTAAATTTTTAATCAAAAAGACACAGTAGAAATATTATCAGATTTCAAATATCTTAACATGAAAGGCTATTTTTTTCTTTTTATAAGCTTGCCCTTCCTGACAACGTTAGCCAAATTAAATTCAATTCTATTTTCAAAGCTTCAGAACATTTAAAAAGCTAAAGCAAGAAAGTACTTACCCTTATCTAGTTTTTTCGATCACTCTAACATGGCCCAGGATGTACAATTCCATGGAGCCTAAAGGGAGCCAGCTGTGGAATTGCCACAAGGCACGTATGGGATACACATGCTCTAAACAAAAACCAGAGACTTCCTAGGCACAGGCGGGCGGGGTTCTGTTTCTGTGCTGCACAGACTAATAGCAGAAAAGGATGGACTGTTTGAGGGAATTGACTCAAAAGAGTCACACACAACTTCCGGGTCTCAGGTAGAAGAATCACGGCCAGGCACACAGGGAGTAGTAGCCATGCAAACCTAGCCAAGTCAGTCAAATTCTTTGAGCTGATTTTCTTTCTCTAAAATAAGAATAAAATCACAGGGTTTCTTTGAGAATTAAGAGATCTCTTCCACAGCAAGTGCCCTAGTACAATGGCTAAAACATTACAGGTATTTGGGAAAGAGTACCTATGTGTTACAAGTGGTGCTATTGTTAGAATTATTAGTAATAATAACAATAAACTAAAGGCTGGATAACCACCTTATCTAACTCAGCTGGGAGAAATAATATTCACAGAGGACTACCTGACAGGTATATATCTCATTGTAGATATTCTAAATTTCTAACTTTTTTTTAGAACTGATTTAAGTCATATTAGCACACAACAGAAAGCAACTGTATTATTTCCTATACTGACACATAACAAGAAACAACCATATTTCAGCAGGGTGGGTGCTGTTGAAGACAGATTCTACCAGAAACACACTGCAGTGTCTCATTTAGGTAATTAATAGAAGCTTTCCCAAGGTTCCTGTAGCAATAAAGCCTGTGATCTTCCAGAGCCACTAATTTATTTTTAATCTCATGGACCTTGTGATTCTTCTAACTGGTCAAGTTTCCTTTTCTGCTGTGGTCATAGCGGAAGCTCAGATCCTGATGGTATGTGCTGTATACAAACTGTATTTTTCCTCCTCTCAAATTCTCTTCCAACACTTATTTTCCCTTCACAACAATTTCCTCTTGTACTCATTTTTCAGTCTATATTACTAAATGTAAATTGTTAACCTACTTCAAACCCCTTTTGGAACAAGGGATAAAATAATGTACTGTAAGTCTTGACCACTCTACTGTTCAGAATTCACTCTAAAAATACAAGAATTCTGTCATTCAATCTAGCCCAGTCAAGCTCAAGTTTAGACATAACTGAAAGATTTCTCTGATGGACAGGTGGTGATTGACAGCTAGGGAGGAACTTTCTTCGGGGAATACCTAGGAAGTCTGACAAAATCTGATGCCAAAGAAGAAGACAGCAAAGAGCTCTGTAATCAGAACAAGGCCTTCAAATCACTGAATGTAGCCAAATGCTCTTGGACACACACAGCTGTCACATAAGCAAGAATATTAACCCTCCCTCAAATGCTCCTGTCCCTATCTGAGAGTGACAACATCACAAAGCCTTCAGAGGACTAGCCAGCCACAGGGATTTCAATACCCCAGTATTTAAGCTGAAAGTTTCCTTTAAGTCATGATTAGCTGAAAAAGCCAGAAAATACAAAATATTATTCACTGGCATTCGAGAGAAGAAACATCTGGTTTACAAGCCCCTTTGGTAAATAACACCTTGCAGGCATTAAGTTTACAAGAATAATAAAGACAGGGCCGGGTGCAGTGGCTCATGCCTGTAATCCTAGTACTTTGGGAGGCCAAGACAGGAGGATTGCTTGAGCCCAGGGGATTGAGACTCACTTGGGCAACAAAGTAAGACCCCATCTCTACAAAAACAGTAAAAAATTAGCCGAGAGTGGTTGCACACACGTAGTCCCAGCTACTCAGGAGGCTGAGCGGGAAGGATCGCCTAAGTCCAGGAGGTCGAGACTGCAGTGAACTGTGATCACATCGCTGCACGCCAACCTGAGTGGCAGAGCAAGATCCTGCCTCAACAATAATAACAATAATAATGAATGGTGCATATTGTCAGGAGCATATGTTTTTGGTGATTGGTGCAACAAAACAAAGGGTTGTACAGTCTACCACACTTTCCTGGGAGACCACTGGCTGCATGGAACAGAAAGGATGACTGCACAGCTGGACGTGAGGGCATGGTTTTACAAATGCTCTCAAGTCACCAGGAACTCATTACAGGAAAAGTTCCATGACATTCCAGGAATAATGCCAACCTAGAACTCATCACTCTGACCTCTTCCTCTAACCAAACAGAGTCACTCTTCCACATCCTGGAACACAACATGAAGAGATTTAATAAACGTTTCGGGGAAGACAAGCTAAGATCTACATATGACAATACTCAGCACATGAAAATACCCCAGGCATCTTTCAGAATGCAGGAATAAGAAGCCACCATGAGTAGCTGCTGCTCATTTTCACCCACCCCAAAAGTGCAGAACCTAACTCACCCCTCACAAAATGCAGAGACTTCCCTGGGCTACTTTCCAAGTATTCAGCACCTACCAACTAATTAATAATTCTAAATGCCAGCTTTAGAATAACTATTTACTATTCACTTAAATGTCCAAAGCTGGCCTCAAAGAGCCCTGGCTATTCCAGTTTTACTATAAACTTGCAGCAATGCTAGTACAACTTCAAATTGTGTCTTTCCTGCAAAATATTTTGTATCTATGTTTCCATGTTAAATTATTTTCTCTGAAAACATGTGGCCATTTAGACATCAAAATAGCACGGTTAGGTACATTCACACTGCTGTGATTCGCATTCCAACACAATGTGAATCACAATGTGAGTTCATAACTCAATGTGAATACCAACAGTGTGAATGTACCTAACACCACTAGCCTGTATACTTAAAAACAGTTAAAATGGTAAATTTTATGTTACGTGTATTTTACCACAATTTCTTGAAAAAAAGAATCCCTCAAAAGGTTTTCGCTATATAACCACACTGTTTACCCCACAGCCAACTACAAAGTATAGAAGCTATTCTCCACTACAAAGTATAGAAGCTATTAAGTTTCCTAAAATACAAACGATAACTTCACTCTATTATTAGAACTTAAAATTACAAGTAATTAATCTCTCTAAGACAAGTCAATACTTGAATAGTCCAGGGTATGAAGGCACCTACATACCAATTCTATCGAGCCATTTTCATTGCTTGAAATGTATTCAGTAACAGTGTTTGTTCCAGGAATGCAAAAAAAAAAAAAAAAAGAAAGAAAGAGAAAAATCAACCTAGATGGCGCCAAATCATCTCCTAACCCCAGGAAGACAAACATCTGCCTCTAAATCTGCAACAAGTCCTAGAAAAATTCCAAGATGAAGCAAGGGCACGACAGCAAAACCACAGCGCAAGTGTTGCCCTGATTTAAAAGGCAAACAAAGCCCTGAGCCTGTCCAACACAGAGCAGATAATGAGTAGCAGCCGTCACATGACAGAGCTTCCCAAAATCATTTCCTGGAGATCGCACTGTTTAGAGTAGAGTAAATCTTCTTTTCCCCCACCCCCTGTGGTTGCTCTATAAAAAGAAATTATTTACCAACTGCCTTGACATCATAGGTAATAGAAGAATACATCAAATGAGATGCTTCATTTTTCCTGCTGAGACTCAGCTCTAAGGAATTTATTATTGTTTTGGAAGAACTGTAGAAGAATTCCAATAAGGACAATTGAAAGAAAATACAATTATATCCTTAATGGACAAGAATTTTTAAATGTGTTGTTCTAAGAGGAATATCAAAGAACTGCTTTTGAAGGTTGAAATAGATACTTAAGAAAGCTTTTTACGTATACAAAGCAAGTGAGTAAAATTTAGCTGTCCCTCAAAAATGTTTTGTTTAAAAATTGAAGAGCTTTTCACTTGATGTGTTCACCCACATAATAGGTCCCTTCCAAGTTGTTTCTTTCATAGATATATTATAATCAATAATTATTCTATCTACTCATTTCCCTATACTTCGTCTGCATTCTTGAGTGAAATTTCTGTTTGCTCCATAATGGCAGAATCCATGTCATAACTGCTTACCACTGTATTTCCAAAGGCTGTATTCGAACTCAGAACCTGGCACACACTAGTGGGCTCAATAAAATTTTTAGTGAGTAAATGCATTGTTAATTGAGTATCCTATGGCTGCAATAATCATCTTAGGGTTTAAAAAATGTCTATATGCTGAATATGGAAACATTTTTGGTCTCGGGGATTTAAGAAGTCACAAACAAAGGGGAGAAGGGCAGTTCATAATTTCTTTAAAACCTAACTTGACTTACAACATCTTAAGATTTTGCATGAAAAAAAATCCACAATGCAGCTTTCTTCAATATGGATAAAGATTAGTTGTTACAATTAATGACAGCTCTACCTATTTACAGGTAAACATTTTTGTACAAACCATAACTTTGGTTTCTTCCTATACAACCAACACCATTTTATATCCAAATAGTAAATAAAATGTTCAAGGAATGTTGTCATTAAACACAGGTGGGACATGTAATGTAAACCCAGAACAAAACTACAGCATGAATTCAATTCTTTTTCCAATCCAATCTTTTCTAAGACCCTTATATTGCTTAACTTACTGATCAGTGCTCCCACCAGAAAAATAAATAAATAAATAAAAAGTAATGTTATCTTATGCTTACTGAAAAATTACCATTTCTGTCCAAAATTTGGTTAACAAGATCTTAGTCATGAGGCTCAGGGAAAATCATGAATTCCTTGTTGCACTGGACCCTGTTTCTCATAACCACACAGCATTTGAGAAGATTACTCTAGATTAATTTCAATGGCAGCCAGTCTGGGCAACATAGCGAAACCCTGCCTCTACAAAAAATACAAAAATTAGCCAGGTATGGTGGCGCATGCCTGTAGTCTAGCTACTCAGGAGGCTGAGGTAGAAGGATCACTTGAGCCTAGGAGGTTGAGGCTTCACTGAGCTAAGATGTACCCCACCCTGGGAGACGAAGAATGAGACCCTGTCTTCATAAAAAAAAAAAAAATTCAGCCAGGCAGGTGGCTCACACCTATAATCCCAGCACTGTGGGAGGCCAAGGTGGGTAGATCACCTTAGGTCAGGAGTTCAAAATCAGGCTGGCCATCATGGCAAAACCCTGTCTCTACTAAAAGAAAAAAAAAATTAGCTGGGTTAGCTGGGTTTGGTGGCAGGCGCCTGTAATCCCAGTTATTTAGGAGGCTAAGGCAGGAGAATTGCTTGAGCCTGGGAAGTGAAGGCTGCAGTGAGATCACACCACTGCACTCTAGCCTGGGCGATGGAGCAAACCGTGTGTCAGAAAAAAAAAAAGGAGGCTCATCCCTGATGATCTTCCTATTTCCCTACTTCACTGGGGAGTTTAGGAAAATAAAAGCTTTGCTGAACGTAAAAGTGCTACATAAATCTTACATTGAAAACAAATATGCTTTATGAGCTGCTTTTGAACACTATTTTGATTTATTGAGAACACTTAAGGTATAGATATAGATCTTCTGCACACTAAAAAAATTATTTGAGTTAGGAGAAATATTTCAGAGATCTATTACACGACATGGTGACTATGGTTAATAACAATGTATTACATACTTGAAAATTGCTGAGTAGATTTTAAGTGTTCTTTCCACAAAAAAAGATAAGTATATGAGGTAATGCATACATTAATTAGCTTGATTCAGGTATTTCACAATGTGCATATATACAATGAAACATGCCGTACACCCTAAATATACACAATTTTTATTTGTCAACTGCAAGAAAAAGATGAAAGCAAACAAGAAAGCAAGAAAGACAGACAGACAGGGAGGGAGGGAGGAAGGGAAAAGAAAAGGGAGGGAGGAAGGGAAAAGAAAGAGAAGGGAAGGGAAGGCAAGGGGAGGGGAGGGGAGGGAAAAAAGGGAGGGAGGGAGGGAGGGAAGGAAGGAAGGAGGAAGGGAGAGAGGGAAAGAAGGGAGGGAGAGAGAGAGAGAAAGAATGAAAGGAAGGAAAAAAAAGAAAGAAAGGAAAAGAAAGAAAAAAGAGAAAAAGAAATTAAAGGAAAGAAATAAAATAGAATTTCAAAGCTTTACAGACCATATATTTTATAGTTCTACTCCTCCTCTGACAAATAACAGAACCAGAGGCCTTGAAGAGATACCCAGTGCTAGGACTATCTCTGCCTGTTTTCTCCTCATTGGTGCTGTTTTCACAACAAGCGGTGACTCTATTGGTACCAATAGCCTCTGGGCATCCTTTCTCATTACTCACTGCCACGAAACCAGAGAAGGCTGATGAGACACATGCAGCTCTTGGGAATAAGAGGACTTTCAAGTCTGTGAACTCTGAGTGACCCATGTGTAGACCAGTGTCTATATCTCAGAATCACTGAGACCAAAAAGAGGGGAGAGGAGTTGGGGGAAGGAGCCTGAGACAGGAAGAGAGCAAAGAAGGCAAGAGTCAAATACATGACGCTTTCTTCCTTTAACTGCAGCTTGAGTTCTTCCAATTGAGAACCACATTTTGAAAAGAATACACTTACCCCCACATTTCCTATTTGACATTTTTAAGCCATTTTTTTCAAATGGCCTTTTTTCCTACTCCATAATTACCTATCATAAAGTACAGATGTTGTTTTCTATAACATTAGAGAGATGAATGAGAAAACTCCTGGCTTACAGGCAATTCCACATGAACCCCCAATTTCTGGAATGCAAGTTAATTCCTAATAAGTCACTATTTCCAGCCCCGCTCTGTTACTATAAACCTTATCACCTAGACTTAAAAGTCAATATATTAGTTAAGATTATATTCATTTTTTCTCCAAAACAGCCCTCCTGCTAGATGTTACTATATCTGTCCTTTTCATTTAGAAATCTTCAACTCCACTTCATCCCACTACATGCTACATCCAAGATTCCTCCCTCTAATTTCCCGATATCAGTCCCTTTATCTTCCTGTTCGCATACCTCTCCAAAATTCCAGGCCTTCTGTACCTTAGCGGTCCTGTTTAAGTGATTCCCCTGGCTACCACAGTACTTAGTTACTGGATCCTCTCTGGTCCACCATGCCTATACCAATTTGTAAGTAATGTCATTGGTACCTATACTGATCCCCAACAAACTACCTCTCCTCACTGCCAATAACTGATAGAATCTACCATGTTATCATGTCCTTACAGAGCTCTAATACATTGCCCTGCATTCAATATTCAATAAAAGCTTTCATAACAATAAAGATGAAAGGCTCCCACTATTCATGCCAGTAAGATGTAGAAAGGAAAGTTAATGGGTAGCCATGGAAGGACTTTCATTGCCTCATAGCAAAGGGTTGCAAAGCCACAAGCTGAAAGCGAAGTGTGCGTGAGGAGGGAAGACAATGAACATCAGAACCAGCGGCAAATTCTTGTGGCTGAGACACGAAACGTTCCTTGAGCCACAGAGAGAACTGGCAGCTCCTGAAACAAGAAGTTTCTTGGATTTTCTTTTTATCCCATTCTGCCAACCAAAACAAGTATCTCTGCATCCTAAATGAAAGTTCAGTTTGCCCTGATAATTCTTTATTGATAGCAAACCTCATCCAACCATAGCCTATCAGTTTCTGACGATTTTTCATTTCACAACAAAGGAAAAACAGTATTTCTAATAGCAACCACCTATCCTATTACATGAGAACGTACCACCACCTCAAAAAAAAGAAAAAAAAATCTTCACTTGAGAAGAAAATGTTTTTTATTCTAAAACGCAAAATACATAAACATTTAAATAAAAAGAAACCAACAAATGGAATTTTTCCCCATGTACGAATCAAGAAAGTAATATCCCCAAATAAGTTATGATCACAGCTTTAAACTGAGACAAATTGCCAAAAACATTATAGAACTGTGTGTGGTTTTTTTCAAGCAACTGTAGACATGGAAGGAGCCTTCCCCTTGAAGGCTGCGTAGCTGATGTGGGATGAGGCTCCTTCCATGTCTACAGTTGCTTAAATCTAAAGAATCAAAGCATCTCTAAAGAATCAAATCATCTCTCACATTTGTTCAATGCTTTACTGTCTATAAAGCACTTCTGAGTGCATATTTCAACCAATTTTAACATCAGTTCTACGATGTTAAAATTCTATCCATTTTCTAAGTAGGAGAACTGAAATTCCACTGTCAAGTGACTTACCCAAGATTTCACAGCTGGTGACTGTGCTGGGACTCAAAGCCAGAACTTATGGCTCTAGTTCAGTATTCTTTAGAGTCTTAATATCTCTTATTTGTTTTACTTATTGATTCAAAATGACAGCTTAGCATGAATTAAGGGAGGGAAAAAAGGGAAGCAGAGGAGACAATGATGTGTATGGAAGAATGCATATCACCATCAACTCTGGAACACTCAAGTTTTAAAAACCTATTTCCCAGGCCCCATCTCAGACAACAGCTCCTTAAGAACATCTGTAGGATTTTTTTGTGTGTTGAGAAAGAGGCGGGGAGGAAGAGGATGGGACAAGACAGCACTACCTCTTATTGCTTTGATCTAAGTAACAATATTTAATTTACTGTGTTTTCCCATTAAGAAAGAGAAATATGAAATTTAATTTCTCTTGAAAGAGCACACGGATTTTTAAAAGTTATCAATTGTCAGTGTAAAAATAGTGTTGAATTGGGCTTTCTCCCCAGATTCAACAAATGGCTAGTCATATGACTCAGATAAATCACTTAAGTTTGCTCGGTCTTCTCCTCATTTGTATGCTTGCTGAACTAGGAAATCTCTAAGGTCCCATACAGTCCCACAATATCACAATTCTACAGAGTTACTTCACCCCACCAAATACACAGAACAATGTGTTAGGTCCCAAAACACTTGAGTCTCTCAATTCAAGATTCTGAAAATAGTTGGACGATTAGTGTATCAACTCACAGGAAGAGAACAAAGCAAGAAAATTAACTTTTGAAGAAAATCCAAAGTGACACAGATATAAAGATGTGGGTACTGTCAGCACAGGCTGGGCTAGTCCAGAAAATCCCAAATGATGGACTTTTAACTATACAACTACTGGAGAGGACCAGAGACAAAAGGGAAAAAAAAACGCTTTCTAGTTGGGGAGATATTTTTATCCGTAACTGTTAGAATCTAGAATGATGAGGGCGTGGGGACACCACTGGTTGACATGAAAAGGGCCTGAGTGAAGGGGCAATGGGAAACAAAGTTGTATCAGCAGGAAGGGACCAGACTATAATGAACATTTGACATCAAAGCTGAGACAAGACCAACCCCTCATCCTCTTTTTCCACCTTCCCAACCTATTTAACATGAAGATGATGAAGATGAAGACCTTTATGACGATCCACTTCCACTTAATATTTTCTCTTCCTTATAATTTTCTTAAAAACATTTTCTTTTCTCTATATTATTATATAATATACATAACATGCAAAATGCATGTTATTTGACTATGTTATTAGTAAGGCTTCTGATCAACAGTAGGCTATCAGTAATTCAGCTTTCGGGGAGTCAAAAATTATATGCAAATTTTTTTTTGAAAGAAAGAAAAAGCGAGGAAAGAAAGTGAGAGAGAAAGAAAGAAAAAAAAGAATGTAAGAGAGAAAGAAAGAGGAAGAGAAAGAGGGAGAGAGAATGGGATTCTTGTTTTATTGCCCAGGCTAGAATGCAGTCTAAAAATGGGTATTAAAAACCTCTTTTATGCCAATAATTGT
>CAUYLG010060636.1:0-33581 GCA_963573385.1 Cacajao melanocephalus
GAAATGCCAGATGTAGGTGACAGGGGGATGGAGGCAGCAAACCACATTGCCATGTGTGTACCTATGCAACAATCCTGCGTGATCTGCACATGCACCCCTGAATCTAAAGTACAATAATAAAATAATTGTTTTAACAAAAACAATTCTTACTTTTGTTAATTTTTGTTATCTTTCTATTATTTATTTATTTCTACTGTAATCTTTAGTATTTATCTTCTAACTTTGGGCCTAGTTTCTACTTTTTCTAGTTCCTTGATGTGTAGAGTTTGGTTATTTATTTGATATATTTCTTCTTTTTAATGTAGGTGGTTATTGCTATAAACGTCCTTCCTAGGATCACTTTTGCTGTGCCTCATATATTTTGGTAAGTTTTGTTTTAATTTTCATTTGTCTAGAGATTTTTTTGAAATTTCTGTATATATGGATTTTATATTAGAAGTCTTTTATAAATACCCACTGTTGGTTAAGGTCTACAAAAATTCCCTCATATAATTATTGTATGTAATAATTTAAGCCAACACTCTTGGCCAGACACCATAATAAATAGAAAATTCTCATTCACAGTGAAAAACAAGGTAAACACAAGCTCTCCCCTCATATCCTTGTGTTCTGCTTAGGGAAACAACAAATTGTATAAATTAAAAGAGAAAAATATTCAAAACAAACAAATAACTGGATGAAGCAAGGACCAATTGTATTGATAAGAAAGTAAGGTTCCACTAGAAAACACAGAAAATAATTGACCTCATAGGATTATTTAAGTTTATATCTCCAAAAGTAAAGAAAGGAATAGGCAAAAGTCTAGAAGACTAATCCAGGTAAAGGCAGTGAATAGCCAAGGCAAAACATTGGTGCTTTATATGGACTGGCATGTTCTAGAAACCCATAGAGAATGTTGTAACTGGAGCTGAGTGAGAAAGGATAAGCAGCCAGGGATGAAGTTGAAGAAAGAAGCTGGACCTGGGTCAACAGGCCATGTTAAAGGGTTTAGATTGTATTCAAAATCTAATGGAAAGCTATTACAAGATTTAAAGGGTGTGAGCAACATAATGTAAGTTACATTTTTAAAAATCACTCCACCGCAAAGAATGTATTAGACAGTCACCTGAGAAATCAGTTAAGACTCCATGGCAGTAGTCCAAGAATTAATTGTGACTTGGGCAAAAGTGGTATCAGCAGAGATGGAGAGAAAAAGAATGAGTCAGTATATTGTAGTCAGAAAGGACAAGGTTTTCTGTTGAATTGGTTGTGAGGGGTCACAGGGTGGCATAAACCATGACTGTTATTTTTGACTTTGGTATCTGGGTAGATTTTATTGCTCTTTACTAAGAATAAACTGGTGAACCACTCTGAAGTAAAAATTAAGAACAGTATCTTAGAGATTGTTTTAGCTAGCTTAGACAACCATAATACAAAATATCATAGACTGGGTGGCTTAAACAACAGAAAATCATTTCTAACAGTTCTGGAGACTGAGATGTCTAAGATCGAGGTGCCACAGTGTAGGTTTTATCATCAGGCCTCTTCTCTTGACTTTATCAGGATAATCCTCTGGGTGGCAATGAACCAAACCAGTTCTTCCTGAAACTTTATAATTTGTTATTCTATATAATAACTATAGAATACACTGGGAACTCAATTTCCTGATACAGGAAAGACACTGGCCAGAACAGTACATTAGCCCAGTGTTTTCTGTGACACCTGGCATGTAAAACCGAGGGCCTGCTATTTCCTAGAGTCCCTCGGCTATGGTGCAGGTGGAATATGTGCAGGCAAGACTTTGTCCACCCCAGGAAGCTTACTGAGTCTTGAGGAACTAGTTTGAAATGAATTCCAGTTTTCCTTTGCTGCCTATCGGTAAATCATAAACCACTTCATGTAACATGTTTTGTGCATAAATCTTTTGTCCCACTGGACTGAAACAAGTTGGTGATCACTGCACAGTAAACCAGCTTCACAGCTCATATGTGACCGCCATCTCTCTGTGTGCACACATAAACTCTTCTTAATATGTATAGTATGAATGAGATAGAGATCAGACGCTCTCTGGTCTTTTCTTATAAGAGCACTAATCTTATTATGAAAGTACCAGCCTCATGTTCTCATATAATTTTAATTGCCTCCCCAAATTCCCACATCCAAATGCTGTTATACTGGGAGGTAGGGCTTCAACATACGACTTTTAGAGGGTAAATAAACATTCAGTCCATAACAGACATATTAAATTTGAAATAGCTCAAAGACATCCAAGTAGTTAAATCAAGCAAAGCTTATAGATCAATTCAGAATTAACAGGATAGCTCTAGCAGGGAAGTGCTTTTAGTAATCATGAGCCTATATCTATACCATATACATGGGGATGGGAAGAGATATAGTGGGAGCCCTGAGGCACTTTGATAGTTAAACATCAAGTAGAGTGGAGACGAGTTAGAAAACAGATGAACAAATAATCAACTTTATTGTTTGAGAAAAGTACGCTCATAAAATATCACTGAAACTGGAAGATCATGTTTCAACAGTTTATTGATTACAATGCTCTAAGAATTCAAATTTAGATAAAAGTGGAAATGTCTGTTGTATTAGGCAATAAAAAGTCATTTTTGACCTTAAGAAACAATAATGGCTGGGTGTAGTGGCTCATGCCTGCAATTCCAGCACTTTGGGAGGCCCAGGCAGGTGGATCACCTGAGGTCAAGAGTTCAAGACAAGCCTGGCCACCATGGCGAAACCCCATTTCTACTAAAAATAACAAAATTAGCCTGGTGTGGTGGTGCACACCTGTAATCCCAGCAACTCGGGAAGCTAGGTTGGAGAATCACTTGAACTCGGGAGGTGGAGGTTGCAGTGAGTCAAGATCACGCCATTGCACTCCAGCCTGGGCGAAAAGAGTGAAACTCTGTCCCAATAAATAAATGAATAAATAAAGATGAAAGAATACAGAATTCTAAATTTGTATAAATGATTTTTGTTACGAAAGTCTTATGAATGTAAAAGCAACAGCTCATGTATAATTCAGGGGTAATTTCCTCAAGGATATTATCATTAATAAAAAATTAGAAATATTTAGAGAGCTTTGTATATAATCATATTTTTTAGTAATTATAATACACAAAAATGGCAAATTGCTTAATATCTAGTAAGAAAGCATTAGATCTAAAATTCACATTTATAAAAGAAAATGCTATATATAGTTATTAAAATCATGCATTAGAACAATAATTAACTGGGAATAGCTTTTAGGGGATTTTTCTGTATATATATACGTATGTGTATATATATACAGACATACACGCATATATATGGGGTGGATATATATGTATTTTTATATATGTATATACACATATATATAGTTTTCTAAAATTGAATGTAAAAAAATTATATTTGAACTATAGATTTAAACAAATATATATCTCTACCCATCAATCCAACTAGCCATCCTTTCCTTATTGACTGAATTGTATTGCTTTATATTCTGAAACTAAAATGGGCCAAGTGTGGTGGCTCACTCTTATAATCTTAATCACTTCTGGAGGCTAAGTCAGGAGATTGCTTGAGCACAGGAGTTCAAGACTAGGCTGAGCAACACAGCTAGACTGTCTTTACCCCCCCACAAAAAGGAAAAATATTAGCCAGTTGTAGTGACATGCACCTATGGCCCCACATAGCCAGGACGGTGGGACAGGAGGATCACTTGAGCATAGGAGTCTGAGGCTGTTGAGGCTTCAGTGGTCACACCACTCCATTGTGGTCTAGGTGACAAAGCAAGGCTAATGTGGTTTCAATCTGTGTCCCACCAAAATTGCGTCTCAAATTATTATAATGTGTCAAGGCTGGGACCTGGTGAAAGGTGATTAAATCACTGGGGCAGTTTCCCCATGCTGTTCTAATGATAGTGAGTGAGTTCTCAGAAGAGTTGATGGTTTTATAAGGGGCTTTTCCTCCTTGGCTTTGTCTTGTCTGCTGCCATGTAAGATGTGCTGTTGCTTCTCTCTCACCTTGTGCCATGATTATGTTTCCTGAGGACTCTCCAGCAATGTGGAACTGTGAGTCAATTAAACCTCTTTCCTTTATAAATTATCCTGTCTTGGATATATCTTTATAGCAGCATGAGAATGGACTAATATAGTAAATTGGTATTGGAAGTGGGGTTGTGCTATAAAGATACCAGAAAATGTGAAAGTGACTTTGGAACTCTGTACAGGCAAAAGTTGGAAGAGTTTGGAGGGCTCAGAAGAAAACAGAAAGATGTGGGAATGTTTGGAACTTCCTAGAGACTTGTTAAATGATTTTGACCAAAATGCTCATAGTGATATGGACAACAAAGTCCAGGATGAGGTAGTCTCACATGGAAATGAGGAACTGGAATAAAGGTCACTCTTGCTATGTTTTAGCAAAGAGACTGGTGGCATTATTCCCCTGGCCTAGAGTTTTGTGGAACTTTGAACTTGAAAGAGATTATCTGAAATTGGAACTTACATTTAAAGGGCAAGCAGAACATAAAAGTTTGAAAAATTTGCAGCCTGACCATGTAGTAAACAAGTAAAACCTCTTTTCCAGGGAGACATTCAAGCTGGCTGCAGAAATTTGTATAAGCCAAATGTTTGTCACCAGAAAAATGGGGAAAATGTCATCAGGGTATGTCAGAGACCTTCACAGCAGTCCTCCCATGACAGGCCCAGAGGCCTATGAGAAAAAAATGGTTCAGTGAGCTGGGCTTAGGGCCCCACCTACCTACCCCACCACCTCTCTGTGCAGCCTTGGAAATTGGCACCTCGTGTCCCAGCTGCTACCACTCCAGCTCCAGCTGTGGCTAAAATAGTCTAACTTACAGCTCGGGCTGTTATTTCACAGGGGGCAAGCCCCAAACCTTAGTGACTTCCACATGGTGTTGGACCTGTGTGTACACAGAAGTGAAGAACTGAGGTTTGGGAACCTCCACCTAGATTTCAAAGGATGTACGGAAAAGCCTGAATGTTCAGATAGAAGTTTGCTGCACAAGCAGAGCCCTCATTGAGAACCTTTGCTGAGAAAGTGGAAAAGGGAAATTTGGGATTGGAGACCCCACACAGAGTCCCCACTGGGGTATTGCCTAGTGAAGTTGTGAGAAGAAGGCCACTGTCCTCCAAAACCCAGAATGGTAGATTCACTGACAGTTTGCACCACAGGCCTGGAAAAGCCACAGACACTCAATGTCAGCCCATGAAATCAGCCAGGAGGAGGGCTTGTACCCTTCAAAACTACAGCGGCAGGGCTACCCAAGACTGTGGGAGCCCACCTGTTGCATCAATGCGACCTGGATGTGAGACATGAAGTCAAAGATCATTTTGGACTGTTAAGATTTAATGACTGCCCCGCCTGGTTTCAGACTCACATGGGGCCTTAGCCCTTTGGTTTGGCCAATGTCTCCCATTTGATGAATATATTACCCTATGCCTATGCCCCCTTTGTATCGTACAAGTAACTAACTTGGTTTTTACTTTACAGGCTCATAGGCAGAAGAGACTTGCCTTGTCTCAGATGAGACTTTGGACTGTGGACGTTTGAGTTAATGCCAGAATGAGGTAAGACTTAGGGCAACTGTTGGGAAGGCATTATTGGTTTTGAAATGTGAAAGCACATGAGATTCAGTAGGGGCAAGGGCAGAATAATATGCTTTCTATCTGTATCCCCACCCAAATCTCATCTCAAATTTTAATTCCCGTAATCCCCACATGTCAAGAGCGGTGGTAGGTGACCGGATCATGGGGGAAGTTTCTCCCATGCTGTTCTCATGGTAGTGAGTGCATTCTCACAAGATCCATGGTTTTATAAGGGGCTCTTCCCCCTTTGCTCATTCACTCTCTCTCTTGCCTGCTACCACATAAGATGTGCCTTGGATTCTCTCATGCCTTCTGCCATAATTGTAAGTTTCCTGAGGCCTTCCCAGCATGCAAAACTATGAGTCAATTAAACCTCTTTCCTTCATTCCTGTATAAATTACCCAGTCTTGGGTACGTCTTTATAGCAGTGTGGCAATGGACTGATACAAAGGCCTTGTGTCAAAAAGCTGCAATACAATCTTTATTTGAAATATGTTAAAAGTTTCTTTGGAGCTTAATATGATGTGCTATATGCCTTTGAAAAGATTTTTTTTTTTCTTTCAGTGGTAAACTTCTAGTTGACTTAATTTAATTCAGATAATTGAATCTTCAATATTTTTGCCTGATATAAATTTCTGAAGACTTTCAACTACCATTTATCTATTTCTCCTTTTATTTTATTCAGTTGCTGCATTATATATTCTGAGGTGAAAGTGTGTGTGTGTGTGTGTGTGTGTGTTAATGTGTATATTCATGGTAATTGAACTTTATATATATATATATATATATATATATATATATATTTTTATTTATCTTGATGCCAATGCTTTATTCTATATCTTATCATTTTAATATTGATAACTTATTTTTTTGGTTTATGCTTCCCTGAATAAGCTTAGTTTTTTCTGATTTGCTTTATTACGTTTCCTGTGGACAACTTGTCGACAGATGAGAGATTTTCTTGATTTGATGGTGTATCTCATATTAATTTATTGTAATAAATGTGATTAAAAATGTATTTTACCTTTTATTTATGTTTTGTATGTACACTATCTTGTTTTTGTTTTCTTTCCTGACTTTTATGAAAGGTTTTACTATTCTGTTGATTAGAAATCGTAAATTTTGTTCTAATTATTGCTGTAGTTCCCTCGTTCTTATGTTTATATTTCTTTATTAATTAGTTAAATATATTAAATTGGATGTGGATATCCTAAGATCAATACTCAAAAATGGTTTCACTACCCTTCTGCTTCCCTTGCCTCTTCCATCTACCATCATTACTGTTGTAATGAAATTATGTAGAATTTCAAGTCTGAAATTTTGAATATAATATGTAAAATTTTTAAAAAACAATATTTTACTAAGCTACTACATATTGTTCTTCCTTATACAGACCTTTATCTGAATTTTTTTTTCTTCTTGAAAGTGTATCTTTTCCAAGAGTAGTGTGATCATTTGCCTGAGTTTACATGGGACAGACTTAGTGTACCTAGATTGATAGGCACAGTTATAGATATTATTTAGTTGATAATTATTCAGCATTTAGTCATGCTAAGAAGTTTAGACAAAAATTATACAATTACTCTATATAAGAATTTTTCAAAGCAGATAATAAACATTCTGAGACCTTGGATTTCTCAGAATAATTTCCTCTTTCAATGGAAAGACTTTTACTGAGTATAAAATATAGGGTTGAAGTTTAGTTCATTGGCAGTTCTACTGTAAGTGATTGGTTCTTGGTTTTTTCAAAAATATTTTAGATGTGATTTTTACATCATGAAGCATTAATAAAATGTACTCAGTTGTGGGCCCATTCCTTATTTATCCTGTTTAGTATTTTTCAATCTAAAAATAATTATCTTTCTTTAATTTTAGGAGAGTTTTACGGTTTTTTTTCATATTTTTTCCTTTATTTTGATCTTTTTCTGAAATTGAATTTAAATCCTGCTTTTTAGTTCTCTCCTTCAAATTTCTATGGTAAAAAAAATTATATTTTTCTTCTTATTTGATGTATTTCTCAACTTTTTACAGCCTACTCATTCATTTATTTTTCATTACTATATTCATTCTGCTCCGTATCATAGCTCTTGGAAGCTTTATTTCATGTTTACTATTTTTGTGCTCAGCAATTCTAATTTATTATTTTATTATTTCTTAAAATTGCTTGTAATGTTTTTGTTACTAATATATTTTCCCTTATCTATTTAGTGTTTACCACGTTTATTTTATGTTATCAAATTCTCTGAATTAATGTAGAGGGAGATATAGGTAGAGATGATAAAGAAAGAGATAGATCTATCTTATATATGATGGAGTTTTAGGTTTCTTTTCTAAATTCTTAAAGAAATTGTTCTTAGATATTCTCATAGGTGTATTACATATCTTGGTTGTTACTGTCTGCTCAGGGTGAGGAACTCAAAGACTAAGCAACAGCTTCTGTTTCTCAGGTGTTGTGTAATTAGTGGTCTTAGGGCTGAAACCAGTAGGCTCTTAGAAAACCTCTATGTGCCTTCATTTTGGGTATTGATATTTCTAAGAACTTTCTCCATCAGCTGTAATCCCTTAAGCAATAGACAAGCTGGAGGAGATGGAGAAAAACTTGGTTTTATGCTCTTAGAAAATACTACTCTTACATTTGTGATCTAAAAATATCCATTTTCCAACTTGATAAAAAGGCAAGAGAATGACCTTCCACATAAGGTAAACCTGAACTGTACACTAATGTGATGTTGCTCAGGCTTCCACTTTGGTTTGTAGTTACTAAACACTCTCTTACCCTTCAACATATCCAAGTCATTCTCTCTTTATTCTCTCAATTATCGTTTTCTGTGGCATTGGAATTATGGTATTGGGTACAGAGAATGGAGACAGTAACACTTGTTAACTTGCCGTAATGTCAAGAACTAAAATATAGGTCTCTGTCTCTGTGTTTTCCACACATACATGCACATGCAGACACACACATTTTGCCATTTCTTTCCTCCTTGTTTGTACTATCTTCCCTTTATCGTCCAACTCACTGAATTATTATTTCAGCCATATCTATTATATTATCTGTCCTCTATATGAAATGATATTTCTGATTTTTATTTTTTTACTCCAGGACCCTTAACACCAGTGATATTCCTATAGCCTTTTACAAGTGTAATGCAATGTTGGGGGTCTCAGTTTCTAAAACTAGCCATGTGTCCATTTTTCTTCAACTAGATTTCAGGGATTAGTTATAATAAACTGTTGTCATGAAGAGTAAAACTAGGTCACAAGTTAGAGAGTTTACAAAATATAAATATTTTAAAATTTCACGTTTTAGTATATGTCTTGCTTTTTTCTGTTTATAGAATTTGAGGTACTAACTTAAAAAATAAAATCATTGATCTCTAAGATTCTTTTAGTCTGTATTACCATACATCCTACTACCTCTAAAATATTTATTAAATTTTTGAATATTGTTTTCTCATTTCATGTCTGTTTTTAAAACAAAATTGCATTAATCAGGAATTAAAATACATAGACTCTGGGATTAATTTTGCCATATAAACTTTATTCTTGGAAGAATTTGGGAAAAGTTAAGCAAAACCTCTCTGGTTTTGGAAAGTAAACTCTCTGGTTTACAGAGGTGACATACAGTAATCATCCAGTAAGGAAATAATTAGAATTCCATAGTTCATCTTATTTAATGCGCATATTTTACAGATGAGGAAAGCAAGGCCCAGAGAAGTTAAGTGACTAAGTTAAGGTTATATAGCAGTTAATAGCATAGCTCTAACCAATGAGGAAATCACTTAACTTTCTTGGTCTGCTACATTATTTAACATAGCTCAGTTGAGTTCAAATGTTTCAGACTAATTTCATTTATTTGCACAATATCAAGCCATACAAATTAAGATAAGTTATACAATAGGTTACAAAATTTAATGTACTTTTTTTTGTCATAACCATCTTTAAAAATCAACTCTAACATTCTTATCTCTCCCAAATTACTTCGATACTGTGAACTGGAATCTTTATTACTAGAGTTTTAGCATAGTCATTTTTTATAAAACCCTACATCCTATGATTATATTGGTCTCCATGTCCGTTTCTTCCCCAATTCAGAAAGCACCCTGAAGGTAGAAATTAATATGTCATTTGTTTCATTTTTTTATACAAGATTATGACCAAATTCAGTAGAAATAGATTCTGATATAGTTATTGAGTCAATGTATGTATTTGTTTATTGCAAAAATTTGTAAGTTTGATTTCTGATAATCATTCTTATTTAACTTTGAAATATTTGCTTAAATGTAAGGGGTTATAGACTGAATTGTGTCCCTCAAAGTTCATATGTTGAAGCCCTAATCTCTAGTACTAACCTAACCTCTAGAATGTGAGTGATTTGGCCTTTAAAGAGATCATTAACTTAAAACAAAGCTGTTGGAATGGGCCTTAATTAATATGATGAGGAAGAAACACTGTGGATGTGTGGGCACAGAGGAAAGATCATGTGAGGACATAGGGAGAAGCCAGCCATCTTCATGCCAAAAGGAGGCCTCAGCAGAAACCCAGCCAGCTGCCATTTTGATTGTAGATTTCTAGCTTCCAGAATTGCAAGAAAAAAAAATATTCTGTAGTTTAAGTCACCCACAATTTGTAGTATTCTGTTATGGCAGTCCAGCAAATTCATAGAGTTTTACACTTTAAATATGTTAATTGAGATTAAAAATTTTCATTTTTCTATTTCACGTTTTCTTTTAATAAAAGACTTTTAGAATATTTCAAAAATCAAATGTTGAAATCCACTTGATTTTTCCTGAAGGAAAAAACAATTGTTATAAAAGTAGTCATCAGTAATCTGTTCTGCCAAGGGGACAAGACATATTTTATTGGGCTTCACATCATTGCACTTCACAGATACTATGTTTTTGGCAAATTGAAGGTTTGAGGCAAAAAAAGAGGATTTAACTATCAGAAATCAAACTTATAAATTGTCACAATTAACAAATACATATACTGACTTAATAACTATTTCAGCAAAAAATATTATCATTATATCTGTTATGGTGATCTATGATCAGTGATCCTTGATAATACTATTGTAGTTGTTTTATGGCACCAGGGACCATGCCTATATAAGATGGCAAACATAATCAGTAAATACTGTGTGTGTTCTTACTGCTCCACTGAGTAGCCATTTCCCCATCTCTATCCCTCACCTTGGGCTATCGTATTCTCTAAGACACAACAATATAGAAATTAGCCCAATTAGTGAACCTGTAATGGATTTTAAGTGTCCAAATGAAAAGCCACATACCACTGTCTTTAAAACAATAACTAGAAATAATTATGATTAGAGAAAGACATGTTGAAAGCTAATACAGGCTGAAAACTATGTCTCTTGCACCAGCTAGCCAAGTTATAAATGCAAAAAACAAAATTATTAAAGGAAACTAAAAGTGTTGCTCCATTGAACACAAGAAGATCACAAGCAAAACAAGCTTATTGATAATATGAAGAATGTTTTAGTGGTCGAGATGGAAGATCAAACCAGCCACAACGTTTCCTTAAACAAAACCCTAAAACAAAACAAGTTTTTAACTCTTCAATTCTATGAAGGTTGAGAGGTGAAGAAGCTGCAAACTAAAATTTTGAGGCTAACAGAAGTTAGTTCATGAAGTTTAAGGAAAGAAGCCATCTCCATAACATAAATGTGCAAGGTCAGGCAGCAAGTGCTGATGTAGAAGTCGCAGCTCTTTATCAATGATCTGATTAAGTTCATTGATAAAGGTAGCTACACTTAATGCTAGATTTTTAATGTGAACAAAACAGCCTTATATTGGAAAATATGCTATCTACAAATTGTGTAGCTGGAGAGAAGTCAAAGCCTGTCTTTGAAGCTTCAAAGGACAGACCGACACTCTTGTTCAGAGAAATGCAGCTGGTGACTATAACTTGTAGCCAATGCCCATTTTCTGGAAGACCCTGTGGCCCTTAAGAATTATGCTATCTGTTTGTGCACTATAAATGGAACAAAAAAGCCTGATTGACAACACATATTTCTACAATATGGTTTACTAAACATTTTAAGCTCACTGTTGAGATATACTGCTCAGAAAAAAAAAAAATCCTTTTAAAATGTTACTGCTCATTGACAATGCACCTTGTCCCCCAGGAACTCTGATATAGATGTACAAGGACATTTATGTTGTTTCAGGCCTACTAAAACAACATCCAGTCTTCAGCCCATGGAGAAGGAGTCATTTCAACTTTAAAGTCTTATTATTTAGAAAATACATCTTTTTTAAGGCTACAGCTGGCATACGCAGTGATTCCTGTGATAGATTTGGGCAAAGTAAACTAAAAATTTCCTAGAAAATATTTACCATTCTAGATGCCATTGAGGAAATTCTTGACATATGGGAGGAGGTCAAAATATCAATACTAATAAGAGTGTGGATGAAGTTCATTCCAACTTCACTGATGACTTTGAAGGGTCCAAGACTTCAGTGGAGGATTTAACTACAAATGTAGCAGAAATTGCAAAAAAACTAGAATTAAAGGTGAGGTCTGGAGATGCAACTGCTATTGCTTCTACGTGTTTTCAGTAGATAGAGCAAGGGAATATGTTTGTGCATACTACTCTGTGTATATATATGTACATGCATATTTATAAATATTTCTATATTTAATCTTCTGTACGCTGACCTAAATATGATCTCAAACCAATGTATCTTGCCTTTTCTCTTTGATTATATGAAATCTCCCACTCCATTAGTGGATATAATTACTCCCACCATTTATTTAACTGTTCAGTTCCAGTAAACATGTCCAGTGTCAGTGATATCAGAATTATTGAACCATACCCCCAATGGAAATAACATTATCAACTATATATATATAGTACAGTACTTATATAAATTTCTGCAGGCGTTTAATTTCATAGACTCCACTCATTTTCATGGTTACTTAGATCAGTATCTTACCCCCACTTCTTCAGTGAAGATTTTTTAATATAATTGTAATAAAGTTAGATTATTTTGTCACATTCTACAGAATACTCCAGCTTGAGTTTTTTAAAACTTGTATGTATTAAGGTTTATTCTTTTGCTGTATAGTTCTATGGATTTTGACAAATGTATAATGTAATTCACCCACCTTTACTGTATCATACAAAATAGTTTCACTGCTCTACATTTTTCACATTGTTCAACTTTTTTTTATTGTTCTAGTCACCATGAGTTAAACATAAGACATACTATGGAGTCCAATCTTCATTAGGAAAGATGGACTGATCATTTCAATTAAGAGCAATGAAATAAACAAAATTGTACAAGGACACAAATGCATAAACTATATTCAGGAAGAAACTGATAGGCTAGACTTTGTGAAGCACTTGGTTGATTTTACACAGAAAAATTATTGAAATTACATTAATCAAATAGATTGCAGCCAAATGCCCTTAGAAAACCAGCCAAATACATTGAACATTTTATTCTTATGGATTTGAGCTATTAAGGTTTTGGAAAGTAAACTCCCTCGTCTACAAAAACTTTAACCCGTACCTAGTCTGAATTATTGTGTAAGAAGCCACTGACTCATTGTTATCACATAATTAAATATGGCAGGAATCTGGAATTGTATTTCTTTCTAAAGAGTGATGGCAGTGAGTCATTCTCCTGTGGTTTTCTAAAATTCCTAATTCAGTAAAGATAAATATCACATTTTTCTCGTGTTTTCATTTACAATTCTGTCAATTAGCACTGCTCAGAAATGCGCTAAATAGTCTCCAAGTAGCTTGGAAGAGTTAATGTCTCCCCAAATGCCTAATTTGCTACTCAGCATTGACAGAGACACAGAAGCAAACAGATACCAATAGCATTTAGTAGCACTGAAATAAAGTGAAAAAGAATCTAAGCATTTTCTTTCATATCTTTAGGGCATTATTTCTGTCTACTGTTCACCTGCTCTAATTATCCTGGCAGCTCACTTAAATTACATTATTTCTGCTACTAACAAGATGAGCCAGATTTTCCCCAGCACCAAAGACATAGTATCATCAACAAAAAAGTCTCGATGATACCCTGGTGACTTCAAAGTGTTAATCCATCTCACTGGATGCTTATCTGGGTTCCAAGGAATGACATGCCCCGGGGAGAATTTGGCTCAATGAGATATGGCTTTAGCACACAAGCAACAGTACTGTTCAATTTGTTTTTCTTATATTTACATTAGGTAAGTGTTGGCAATGAGGCTTAGGTTTTGAAGCAAACATAACACCATGCCTGCTGCTCATGTTGGGTTGTTTTCAGGTCAATTAGTGCCTCCCAAATTCTTAAAGCAGGTGCTAATCAGGTGCTAAAACTGAGACACTGGCATATTTTCTCTGTAAAGAGAAGTTGGATGTACTTTGTATAAGAGTTTAAGAGGCTAGATTAATAAACGAACACCTTACTTTCCCTTTTAAATTTAATTTTTTTAAAGTAAGAAACATTTAAAATTAAGGCTTAGTTTAGAACTATCTTAAGCAGCTTTACTCTTAAAGCGAAAACATAAATAGCATATTTCGATTTGCTTTTCCATATTAATGTTTTATCTCTAATTTGGACTCAGTACTTCTTAACACCAGTGAATTAATGAGCAAAACTCAGTATCTTCTTCAATATAGGTTCCTTCTTTCTATTGGGAATATGTCATGAAGAGTACTCCAGCAACAAAATTGTGTTTCAGAGATAATTGTGAAAAAATAAAAATAAAAGACAAATACTGTGTGAATATCCAAGTACATTCCATTTACAGGCAATCATTCATCAAATTTCCGTAAAAACTGTACTGAAGTCTCAGGTCTGTTAGGGATTTGTATTAAAGAGAAAGATAAGGCTGGGCTCAGTGGCTCACACCTGTAATCCCAGCACTTTGGGAGGCCAAGGTGGGCGGATCACGAGGTCAGGAGTTCGAGACCAGCCTGACAAGGGCAAAACCCTGTATCTACTGAAAAATACAAAAAATAGCTGAGCTTGGTGGCAGGTGCCTGTAATCCCATCTACTCATGAGGCTGAGGCAGGAGAATTGCTTGAACGTGGGAGGCAGAGGTTGCAGTGAGCTGAGATCGCACCATTGCACTCCAGCCTGGGCAACAGAATAAGACTCCATCTCAAAAAAAAAAAAAAAAAGAAAGAAAGAAAGAAAGAAAGATATAATATAGGCCCTGAACTTAAGGCATGCGAAGTCTAGGAGGGGAGATAGAAACAAATTTTAATACACTGCGAGAGCCCAAGGCAGCTATCATACCCAGCATGCAAGAGGATCATGGGTGATCAGTTCTATCAGGGTTTAGCAGACACTGGACTAGCTTTCTGAATGAAATAATAGCTGAACTAGATTATGAAATATAAAAGTTAAATTTTTAAGAGTGTTAGAGGGTAAAGCAACCTGAATAGAAGAATTAAAAAAAAGAAAGAAACATTCAACAAGAGGAAGAAATTGTCATTTGCTTGGAGAATACAAAAGCTGTAGAGTGCTATTGGTATAAAATCAGTAAGACAGGTCGGCAATGTGAGAGTTAAGGTTAGACATTTTAAGAACCGAATAGTGACATGACTCACATTACATGTTAACCAGCTTAAAATGTCTCTGTGATGCAGTGGTTCTTATAATTCAAAATGCAAAGATAACCTCAGGGAGTTTGTTAAAATGCAAATTCTAAAACTCAAACCCCAGAGACTCTGATTTAGCAGGTCTGGTTAAAACCAAAGATTTTGTACTTACAGCAGGTCCCGAAGATTATTTGGAGACATACCAGTATTCTCATCAGTGTTTTACTAAAGTGCCAGTTATTCTGGCAGATAAATTAGAATTTTTTTTAATTGGAGAGAATGATAATAGTTTAGATAATAATTTAAAAACTTAATATTTATTGACTGTTTACTGTGAGCTAAACATTCTGAGTTCTAAGTGATTGATCAATATTAGCTCATTTTCTTCTCAAAATAACATTAAAAACAGGTACCATTATTAACTCCCTGTATAGATGGATGCCTGAAGGACAGAGGGTGCTTTTCATTGGCATCTCTTTTGAAGCTTCATTTCACTCTCATTTCCTCACTCTGTTAATTAATTTACTACTACCCACTTGCTATATAATTTCCAAATGTTTGTTGACATCTCTGATCTGCTGTTACCTTATCACTTACTCTGTAGTTTTATATGGTTATTTATGTTTTTAATTCAACTGCCACCATCATTGAAATTCAGTAGAGAGTAAAAGTAAATCTCTGTGTCTATGATGTTTAACCAGATATCTGCAAAGCACTTTTCACATAAGAAAAATTCTGTGATTTTTTTTGTTTTATTGGCTTGATGTCTAAATCATTTTTGATGTTGGCCACAAAGAGAAGTTAACCCCAGTGGGGTAGACCGTGTCTCCTAAAAAGCAGATGTCAAGTTGGGATTAAATATTTAAAATATTGGGAGAAAGGCTTGTGAGTGAATTATATGATGCCAGGACAGCTGGGACATATGTCAAGACCACTACACAGGCCTAACCTTTCTAAGGGATAAAAGGAAAGAATATGAAGTAGGAGACTCTTAGACTTCAGTGTGATTCTAACAGTTCCTCAAGGCTCATGGGGATTGCTTGAGTCACACTTGTCCATCAAAGGGATTGATTATTCATCTCCTAGGAATGGCCCAGATTTATTATCACTGCTATGTTGAAGCATTGGCTAGAAGCAGCCCATGAGAAGCATTTTCTTAGTGGAAAAATAGAGATGGAATTCAGAGTGCAATAGCAGCAATCACAATCTCTGAAGATAGAAGTATGAGGGTAGACTTCACTGCCACCAAAGCTAACACTGATCAACAACCTATATTAAATAAGTAATAATTTTCTCTATATATGTATCACTTGTATATCTCCTGAATCAATAAAAATCTGCCAGATAGAATATTGCTTTTATCCTTCCTTATAGACATGCCTATACAAAGGAGACAGTGAATCTGAATTGGTTTAAATGATTTTTTATCAGGTTCTCTAAGAAACAGAGGTAACAAGAGTTCTGCCTCTACCTGGTCTCCTGCCTTAAGCCAAATGACTTTTGATTAAAAAGATTTTACTTCTACAAAAGGATGAAGAAATACTGATTAAATGGAGAAGCCTTGGGAAAGAGATGATGAAGACAAATGTGTTCAGACCCAAATCATCATTAGATTGCTAGATCCTTAGAGGAATTGGATCTAAAAACAATAGTTATTTATACTCTTGACAATTTTTCACTTAAGATATTTATGTATTTTGTTTTTGCTATTGAATAGTATGAGATTCATATATATTTTGCATATTAACCCTTTATCAGATACACAATTTGCAAATAGTTTCTTCCATTCTGTAGATTGCCTTTCATTTTGATTGTTTTCTTTGATTATAGAGACTTTTTAGTTTGATGCAATACTACTCATTTGTTTTCATTTTTGTTTCCTGTATTTTTGATATTATACCAAAAATATCATTTTATACTGAAAACTAATGTCAAGGATTTTTTTTTCTGTTTTCTCTAGGTTCAGTTCTTACTTTTAAGTCTTTAATCAATTTCCAGTTAGTTTTTATATATAGCACACGGCAAGTGTTCAATTTCTTTTGCATGAGCATATCTAGTTTTCCCAAAACCTTTTACTCAAGAGACTATTCTTTCCACATTTTATATTGGTGCGCTTGTCAAAGATGAGTGGACTTTATATACCTGAGTTTATTTCTGAACTCACTATTAGGTTACATTCTTCTGTACGTCTATTTTTATGACAGGAACATACTGTTTTGATTACTGTAGTGCTGCTATGTGATTTGATATCAGGGATTATAATATCTCTAGCATTGTTCTTCTGGCTCAAAACTTTTTTGGTTATGCCAGTTTTCTGTTTCTAAGTGAATTTTATGATTTATTTCTACTTGTGTAAAATATGTCATTGGATGTTTGATTGGGTCTGCATTGAACCTGTAGTTAACTTTGTGTAGTATGAATGTTTAAACAATATTAATACTCCCAGTTGATAATCTTTTAAAAAATATCTTTTCATGTTTTTTGTCAGCTTCAGTTTCTTTTATCAGTATTTTGTAATTTTTACTGTACAGATTTTTCATCACCTTCATTGAATTTATTCCTGTTTTATTTTTTTAATGCTATTGTAAATGAGATTTTTAATTTTTTTTCAGATTGTCTGTTGTTAATTTATGGAAGTGCAACTGATTTTTGTATGTTGATTTTGTATCTGGCAACTTCACTGAATTAATGTATTAGTTTTAAGATTCTGGTTGAATTGTAAGGGTTTTCTATCATGTCATCTGCAGACAGAAACAATGTAGCTTCTTCTCTTCTGATTTGGATGCCGTTATTACTTTTCCTTACCTAATTGCTCTGGCTAGAATTTCCAATACTATGTTAAATAGAAGTGGTGAGAGTAGTCGCCTTGTCTTGTTCCAGTTCTTGGAGAAAAAAATTGACATTTTTCCAAAGAGGAAATGCAAATGGCCAACAGGAATATAAGAAGATTCTCAATATAATTAATCACCAGGGAAAAGCAAATAAAAACCACAGTGAGATACCACCTCATCCTTCTTTGACTATCATCAAAAAGAGAAAACAAGTGTTGGCAAGAATGTACCAAAAAGGAAGCTTTGAAACTGTTCCTGAGAATGTAAATTGGCACAGCCATTATGGAAAAGCACTATGGAGGTTCCTCAAAAAAATTAAAAATAGAACTACCAAATGATCCAGTAGTTCAGCTACTGGGTATATATCCAAAGAAAATAAGATCACTATTTTGAAAAAAAAAATTGCATTCCTATGTTTATTGTGGCATTATTCACAAAAGTCAATATATGAAGACAACCTAAGTGTACATCTAGATGAATGGATAAAGAAAATGAAATACTTTGTCATAAAAAGGAGGGAAATTCTGCCATTTGTGACAAGATTCGTAAACCTGGAAAACTTTACGCTGAGTAAAATAACTCGGGTAACAGAAGGACAAATACTGTATGGTCTCACTTATAAGTGAAATCTAAAAAATGCCAAAGTCTTGGAAACAAAGAGTAGAAGAGTAGTTGCCAGGAGCTGAAGGTGTCAGAGTGCGGTAAGAGAAATGGGAGATATTGGTCAAAGTGTACACACTTTTAGTAATAAAGAGTGTGAGCAAAACTAAACTAGAGGACATTGAAGAAAAAAATAGATAAATTGTATGTTTCACTTGGTAAAGATTTTTGGAAGTGAGGTATATAGATCTTGGACTGGAACCATTATCTAATCAAAATCCACTCTAAGATTTTAAGGAAGTAGGTGTTAAAATAAAATAATTGGCAACACATATGTACCATTTAAAACTTGAAAAAAGAGAGATTAAAATCCGGGATGTACATACATATATTTACTGGTCATAAAGAGAAACATTAGAATTTTTTTCTTATTTAACCTATCAAACTAAGATAACCAAAAATGCCTATGGAGACTATTTTCCCTCTCTTCTATCTCATCATTCCAAGCCACTAATGGTTTAATTAAATTAATTTCATAGTAAGTTGGCCTGTTTTTCCTTAATTTTTGGTTTTCTGAATTGTTCCTATGTGTTATATTTTAAATTTTTTTAATTCATTGAAATTTCTAAATATTATTTTTTTCTTTTACTTGCTAAATTTAATCCCTTATTAATTTTGATATATTCCTTACTATCTAAACCTTTTCTTATTAAGAATGCTTAACATTCCTTTATCTCCTCTGTAATTAAGATTTTTCATCAATTAATTTATTTATTTATTACTTCTTTTTAAACTCTTTGCCAAGCTTTACAATCAACAAATAAGACAAAACCTTCACCTTCATTTCACGTAGATTCTAGTGTGAAAAGGAAAGCTGTTTACTTGTATTCAAATAAATAAAATGTTACAAATCATTATATTTAAGGAAAGGAATAAATAATGAAGTGTGATAAAGTAAACAGTATGGCCAGATTTAGACAATTCTTTTTCTGAAATGTATATGTTAAAATGTGTTAAAATTAATTTTTAGCATGTTGGATACTGCTGGCATATTCTATTATTAACTCTTTGTTCTAAGTATGTCATAAATCTATGTTTGATAAATAAATTTTATTGCAACTCTATACTAAATTAAATGTATAATTTAGTTCCACCTGGTATCCACATAATTTGAACAATAGGCATAAGTACTAAAATAAATGTTAACCCCCATGATATCTTAACTGCATTTAGTCTGAAGGATTTGGACCCCAAGTTTTCTGCTAAAGAACAACTTACTTCAGCACTTTCTGTTTTATCAATGAGAAATTCCTGAATACAGAAAAGATGGCTGGCTCTGCACCAGTGGGCTCATTCCCCTGGGTGTTTGCTGTCAGTCCAGGTTCCTTGGTGTGTGTCCCAGCTAAGATGTGCTGAACTAACTAAAATGATATTTGGCAGCAATGCATTCTAAGGCTTGTAGAAGAGAATAAAGCTTACTGGGCTATTTGGCTTCTTGTGCCCATTAAGAAATAGCAGTAGCATGTCTTCAGATTTAACCAAAGATGGGTACTGCAGTCCTCTGTCAACTAGTGATTGAAATACACAAAAACCCTCCACAATTTACATCAAATCAGTTGTGCCTACTCATAAATAATAATCAGTGTAAGTAGGGAATAGGAAATAGAGTGTAATATGGGGAAATTGACCTGAAGCTGTTTATTCATTTGAATGTGGCAAACGTTATCTTCATCACAGTATTTTTTTGAAGATTAAGTATTATAACATATATGAAGTCACAAACCATGGGACTTCTCAAGAGGCAGGTGTTTTGTTCATTTATTTCAGTTGTCTTCTTTTCTGGGTCTTTTTAAAAATAATTGCATGATGTCGTGTGAAAGATTTGAACTTTCTAAGTCTCTGTTTTCCCATTTAAAATCTAATGATGAATTGAATGATTTGTCCTTTCTGCCTTAGAATTCACTGTCCTTGATTTACATATATATATATATATATATATATATATATATATATATATATATAAAGCTTCTAACAAAATTGACTTCTAATTAAGGGAACTGCTTTACAAAGTAGTCAACATTCCTTTCCTTTAACTGTGTCAGTTCCCTTAATTAGAAGTCAATTCTGTTAGAAGCTTTTAATGTATATAAATATATGTATTTAAATAGAAGATAACCTCTGTAATAGAGTTGCATTTACACAAAATTTTCCAAGCTGATAGAAAGCAGATGTATTGTATTTGAAATGTACAATTATTTCTTTTCTTTTTTCTTTTTTCTTTTTTATTTATTTATTTATTTATTTTTTTGAGACAGAGTCTCGCTCTGTCGCCAGGCGCCAGGCTGGAGTGCAGTGGCGCGATCTCGGTTCACTGCAATCTCCGCCTCCCGGGTTCAAGCAATTCTCCTGCCTCAGCCTCCCGAGTAGCTGGGACTACAGGTGCGCGCCACCATGCCCAGCTAATTTTTGTATTTTTTTTCAGTAGAGGTGGGGTTTCACCATGTTGGCCAGGATGGTCTAGATCTCTTGACCTTGTGATCCGCCCGCCTCGGCCTCCCAAAGTGCTGGGATTACAGGTGTGAGCCACCGCGCCCGGCCCAATTATTTCTTTTCTAAAAAGCAGTCAATATATTTAAAATTAAGGATTTTAAAGTTAAAAAAAATTCTGATTTTTCCTTAAAATAGCTGCATATACTATCAAGTTGAATGGCAGCATTCAGCCGGAGTAGGAATTATTTGCCTCTTTTGAAGATGTATTGCCCTTTTTCAGGGACCTCTTCAGTTCCCTTTTTTTCCCCAGTATCACTCCTCAATGACCTCCCTGAACCCTATAGTACTAGACTTGAATTTTTTTGCCTTCAATCTAGAGATTTGGGGAGAAGAACTGAAAATCCGTTTGACACCGCATTTTCACTTATATGTACTTTTTAAATAGAGTTTGTTGAAAAAAAATCAAATGCTTAATTATTTCAGAAAGTAACTTTTTTTTTTAAAGAAAGAAAGAACAATGAAAAGTGTATTATCTGTAACTTGATTATATTAAAATATTTTCACAAATTTTACTCAGGACATGGAATGCCAGCTGAAAGAATACTGACATCTGATAGCTAAACAATCTCATTGAAGTTTAAAAATATTGGGAAATGTTTTTTAAAGCACTGAACTTGAACTTGCAATCATAATTTTTGAAGTGAAAGAAAACATCGTATATAAAATATAACTTTCAAATTTCCGCATATCTGCAAATGTAGCTCCTCTACATTTCCTGTCTGAAATTTTAGAAATAATACTATATTCTTCCATACTTCCACACTTAAGAAACTTTCTATATAAAGGAATTTCGATTTCCAGAAAATTTTGTTTTGAATCTCATTAACAAGTAAATGGTTAGTTCTTCACTATGAAAAAGTTTTGAAAAGTTTATAATTTTTTTTTTTTTTTTGAGATGAAGTATCCCTCTTGTTTCCCAGACTGGAGTGCAATGGTGCAATCTTGGCTCACCTCAACCTCTACCACCCACATTCAAGCGATTCTCCTACCTCAGCCTCCTGGGTAGTTGGGATTACAGGCATGCATCACCATGCCCAGCTAATTTTTTTTTGTATTTTTCATAGAGACGGGGTTTCTCCATGTTGGTCAGGCTGGTCTCGAACTTCTGACCTCAAGTGATTCACCCACCTCGATAACTCTTCTGAGTTGAGGTTTGCAAATACTGTATTACTATGAATTATTTCTTCTGGATGAAGGAATTTTCACCTATTGAGTAAACTCTAGTGGGATGTGTTTAAATGATCCCCTCAAAAAATTATGAGAACAAGAATAAAATGTAGTAAATGCTAGTTGGCCCTGTATATAAGTGGGCATATGTAAAAGAATATTATCCAGTTTCTTTCAAGTTGTACCAATTTTTCAAATTTATCAAATACTATTTCATATTCACTGTTTCATTTCATCAGACTTCATTTCCATATTTATTTAGGAAATTATTCAAGAACTATCGCTACTGAGGAAGTAGTCAGGTATTTAGTAATCATCACGAAGCTTTGCTGATTCATCTCCATATTATAACACTGTAGGATTTTCATACTCAACTAATTGCACTGCACATTTGATGATTCAACCACCAATTCCCCTGATACAGCTGCACACTTTGATGTTACAATTGCTGAGTTTTAAACTACACTACAGATTGTGAAGCTTGATGTTCTGATTAGGTTGCCATTTTTAATAATTGAGTGCTAAATGTAGTACAATTTATTAATCAAGTCCTAGTCATTCTTGACAAAAGTTGAATTTTTTAACTCTGGAGTTTTCTTGTTTCCAGATTTTATTTCTTCACCTTTTAAGTTTAATTAATATAAATTTTAGAGATAAATTTAAGTGCCAAATTCATGATATGCCTTATATTAAGCACTTTATAAAATACATTTATTATTATAAAATAATCAACAGAAATTTAGTTAAATATTTCTTTGTAATATTTTATAATCTCTTATTTTCCTACTCTCAAAGCACATTTTTGCATTTTCAATACGTCATATAACGTACCTATTAAATATAAAATTTATATATAAATCAGTGTGTATATGTATGAGAATATATTTGGGAATATATACTTATTTATAATATGGAGCTAATTTATAGCAAAAGGTTTCTTAGAAAGTAAAATAAATAAATCTGATCAGTTACATATTATACTTTTTTATTATTCATAAAATATTTTTCTTATAGTTGCTGGGGTTAAAAAGATTTCGTTATGTAAGTTGAAAAAGTTCAAGAGGTCTGCCATATAACATTGTGCTTATAATTAACAATATTGTCCCAAACACTTAAACATATATTAAGGGATTGGTTCCAGGTCTTTACTATTGTAAACAGTGCTGCAATGAACATTTGTGTGCATGTGTCCTTATAGTAGAACGATTTATAATTCTTTGGATATATACCCAGTAATGGGATTACTGGGTTAAATGGAATTTCTATTTCTAGGTCCTTGAGGAATCACCACACTGTCTTCCACAATGGTTGAACTAATTTACACTCCGGATAAATCTTACGTGACATGCTTTTTACTACAATAAAAATAACAATAATGATAAACATACATTTGTATAAAATTTAAAAAAATAGGTATAACTCAACTATAGATGGAATAAGCAGTACAGTTATTTCAATATAGTTAAGGAGTTAGAATACTTGTTACTTTTGAAAGGAGGAAGAGGTAGTGATTGGGAAAGGCACAAGCGAACATCTGGGATACTCAAAATGATAGATTGTTGACTTCAGTAATTGATGGCTACTAAGATGTAGTCAGTTTTTAAAAGAATTCATTGCATTTCATTCATGTTTGCGTACTTTGCTGTGTGTATCATATACTTCAAAATAAAAGGTAAAGAATTATTTTAAAAATAATAAATATTCCCTAATTATAGTATATTACAGTGGAGACAGTAACATTCTCACTCACTGAGGTAGTAATTTTGGGCATTTACCTTATAATGAAGACACTCAGACTGACAAGGGATATAGACAAAAAAAAAAAAAAAACAAACAGCAACAGTCAAGTGAAAGCTGTATAAATCCTATGCTGGGGCTATGCACACAGTGCTTCAGGAACAGAGATGTAAAGCACCTTGGAAATTGATCAGGGAAGATCTTTCAGAGTAAGGAGACACAAACAGAAAGAATGACTAGCATTTACAAGACATAAGGGGAAAAGGACCCTCCAAATAAAGGAAACACCACGTGAAAAGGCCATGATACCAAGGATCATGGAAATATGGGAACATCATTGCTGCAGGCAAATGATTGTTTCCCTATTCTTAGATTGCATATTGACTGTTAGGGAACATGTTAAGTTTTAGTCTTCATCATTCATTAATACTTCCTACTAAAAACTATGTCTTTATATTATGAGGTAATTCAATTGACTAGTAAAGCTTTAGGATATCTTTAAATAGTGATGTGCTTTATTTTTTTAAGAGCCCGTTTCTTCTATTTTCTGACCCTTACATAAATTAGGTGAAGATGAACAGTAAGTATTATCTAAGTTCAAAAATGGGCACTGATGTAAGTGATTTGTTCAGCAATACAAACCTATTAGATGATAAAAATGAATTCTTAAATAAGATGATGTTAATCTAGGAAATGATATAGCAGAAACTGTAAAGAATTTGAATTAAGGTATTTCTATATTGGAGCTCAAACTCTACCAATTAGGTGGTGGGTAATGTTATGGGAGTTTATTTAAACGTCTCTTGAGTTTTGTCTCCTAATCTGTGAAATAATATTAGCTGCTGAAAGAATTTAAAAGAAAAACATTTTTAGTCACTTGGCACATATTAGACACCCAATAATGCTAATATTTCTATCCCTCTAAGTCACATGTTTATAGAAATTATGTAAACAGAACCATCAAGTAAATTATATTATACAAAAGATATAAATTAGTGGACCTATGTTTTTCCTACCACAATAACAGAAGATGTATTGCAAATGAGGGTTTTTTTCTATTTTTCTTTTTATCTTAAAACAATCAAGCACCCAATCACAAAATCAATATACCAGATTACCAAAATAAAGTTTTATTTTGTTTATTTATTTATTTAATAAGGGCAAGAGAGAAATAAACCTTTATCGTTGCTGCCCATGGAGCTTTTCAGATTATTTGTTACACAGCATACCTTACAAAAGCTAATTAATAGACTTGTATTTTGACTGGTGTATGATATTGTATTTCTTTTTTCTTGTTCTCTTGTCATACAAAAGATTTAATATATTTATTTCAATAGCTTTAGGGGTACAAGTGGTTACCCAATAGGTAGTTTCCTTTCTAACCCCCTTTCACCTCCCTGCTTCTGAGTCTCTAGTGTCCATTATATCACTCTGTATGCCTTTGGGTACCCGGAGTTTAGCATCCACTTTAAGTGAGATTTTATAGTATTTGGTTTTAGACTCCTGAGTTACTTCACTTAGAATAATGCCCTTCAGTTTCATCCAAGTTGCTGCAAAATACATTATTTAATTATTTCAATAGTTGGGTAGTATTCCATGGTATATGTTCCACATTTTATTATCCACTCATCAGTTGATGAGCACTTAGATTGATTCCATATCTTTGCGATTGTGAATTGTGCTGCAATGAACATATGCATGCAGGTATCTTTTTGATATAGTGACTTCTTTTCCTTTGGGTACATACCCAGTAGACATTGCTGGAACAAATGGTAGATTTACTTTTAGTTTTTTGAGAAATCTCCATCCTGTTTTCCATGGGGGTTGTACTAGTTTACATTTCCACCAGTAATGTACGAGCATTCCTTTTTCACCACATCCATGCCAACATCTATTGCTTTTTGACTTTTTCATAACGGTCATTCTGCCTGGGGCAAACGGTGTCTAATTTTGGTTTTAATTTTCATTTCTCTAAAGATTAATGATGTTGAGTATTTTTTCATGTGCTTGTTGGCCATTTGTATATCTTCTTTTGAGAAGTACCTATTTATGTCTTTTCTCCACTCTTTAATGAAATTATTTGTTTTCTTCTTGCTAATTTGTTTAAGTTCCTTGTAGATTCTGGATGTTAGTCCTTTTTTGGGTGTATAATTTAAAAATATTAATATTTTCTCCTATTTTGTAGGCTGTATATTTACTCTGGTGATAATTTCTTGTGTTATGCAGAAGCTTTTTAGTTTAATTATGTCCCATGTATTTATTTTTGTTTCTGTTGCATTTGCTTTTGGGATCTTATGAATTATTTGCCTAGGTCAATGTCCAAAAGGGGTTCTCCTAGAATTTTTACAATTTCAGGTTTTAGATTTAAGTCTTTAATCCACCTTGAGTTAATTTTTGTATATGATGAGAGAAGTGATCCAATTTTATTTTTCTATAAGTGGCTATTGAGTTTTCTCAGAATCACTCATTGAATAGAATGCCCTTTTCCAAATTTACATATTTGCATGCTTTATTGAAGAACAGTTGATTGTATTTGTCTTTGCTTTTGGGTTCTCTATTGTGTATATATATGATTGGTTTATGTGTATGCTTTTATACCAGTACGATACTGCTTTGGTTTCTATATCATTGTAGTATAGTTTGAAGTTGGGTAATGTTATGACTCCAGATATATTATTTTTTATTAGGATTGCTTTGGCTACTCAGGTTCTTTTTGGTTCCATCTGAATTTTAACTTTCTTTCTAACTCTGTGAAAAAATAATGTTGATATTTTGATAGAAATTGCATGGAATCTGTAGATTGCTTTTGGCAGTATAGTCATTTTCATATTGATTCTTCCAGTCCATGAACATGAAATGTATTTCCATTTGTTTGTGTCTGTGATTTCTTTCAGCAGTGTTTTATAGTTCTCTTGTAGAGACTTTTCCGTCCTTGGATAAGTATATTCCTAGATATTTTAGGTTTTTTTTTTAGCTGTCATACAAGGGATTGAATGCTTGATTTGATCCTTACCTTGGTGATTGTTGGTATATAACTTTGTTACTGATTTGTTTATATTGATTTTATAACCTGAGATCTTACTGAATTCATTTATCAAAACTAGGAGTCTTTTAGAGAAATCTTTAGTGTTTTCTAGGTATAAGACCACTTCATGCAAACAGAGACAATCTGACTTATTTTCTAAGAGGAAGTCTGTTCTTTTGGATGTTCTTTATTTCTTTATCTTGCCTGATTACTCTGGCTAAAATTTGTAGTATTATATTGAAGAAAAGTAGTAAAATTGGCATCCTCATCTTGTTTCACTGGTTAGGGGGAACGCTTTCAGCTTTTCTCTGTTCAGTATGATGTTGTCTATGGGTTTGTCATATATGACTTTTCTTACTTTGAGTAGTGTTTACTCTATGCCTAGTTTCTTGAGGGTTTTTAATCATAAAGAGATGCTGGATTTTATTAAATGTTTTTTATGCATCTATTGAGATTATCATATGGTTTTTCTCTTTAATTCTGTTTGTGTAGTCTATCATATTTATTAATTTGAATATACTGAACCATCCCTACATCGTGTTGTTGCCTTGAAGCCTATTATATCTGATACAAGAGCAGCTACTATCCCATGGTTTTGCTTTCCATTTGTGTCAAATATTTCTCCACTCCTTTACCTAGAGTCTGTAAGAATCCTTATGTGTTACATGTGTCTCCCGAATACAGAAGATATTTGGCTTTTGATTTTTTATCCATCTTGCTAATCCTTTGTCTTTTAAATGGAGCATTTAGATCATTTAAATTCAATGTTCATATTGAGGGTTGAAGTACTATACCAGTTATGTTGATTGTTACCTAGTGACTTTGTTTTTTTCCACTATGTTATTGCTTTATAACTTTTTGAATTTTCTGCTTTCAGGAGTTTCTATTCCAGTCAGAACTGACCTTTTACTTCAAGATTTAGAATGCCTTTTAGCATTTATTGTAGGGCTTGTCTAGTATTGACAAATTTCCTCAGAATTTGCTTGTTTGAGAAATAATTTATTTCTCCAGTTCTGAAACTTATTTTTGTTGACTCTAAAGTCTTTGATGACAGTTACTCTGTTCGAGGAAAGCAAAAATAGAACCCCAATTGCTTCTGGTTTGTAAGGTTTCTGCTGAGAAGTCTGCTGTTAGTCTGTTAGGTTTTCCTTTGTAGGTTACCTGATGGTTTTGTCTCACTGTTTAGAATTCTTTCCTTCACATTGACTTTAGATAGCCTGATGACTATATTCCTTAGTGATGTCCTTTTTACAATGAGTCTCCCAAGAGTTTATTAAGCTTCTTGTATTTGAATGTCTAAATCTCTGGCAAGGTCAGGGAAGTTTTCCTCAATTATTTTCTGAAGTAGATTTTCCAAAGTTTTTGCTTTTTCTTATCCCTAGGAACATCTACAATTCTTTAATTTGTTCATTTGATGTAATTTCATATTTGATGAAGACTATTTCTTTTGATTCTTTTTTGTTTGTTTGATGGTTTAAATTTGAGAGCCTTATTTCTGAGCTCTAATTTTTTTTTAACTTGGTCTAACCTATTATTAAAACTCTCCATTGCATTTTGCAGTTTCATAAGTGTCTCTTTTACTTCCAGACATTCTGATTGGTTTTTCTTTAAAATATTTATCTCTTCAGAAAATTTTGCATTTATATCCTAAATTGCTTTTAATTAAATTTCTTTATGTTGGTCTTCATTATTCCTTTTATCTCCTTGAGTAACTTAATAATCAACCTTATAAATTCCTTTTCTGTTATTTCAAGAATTTCACCTCAGTTTGAATTCACTGCTAGAGAGTTATTGTGATCTTTAGGAGGTGTCATAGAACTCTGTTTCTTCACATTGCCAGAGTTATTTTTCTGGCTCCTTCTCATTTGGGTAGACTATTCTTCTAATTATTTTTAAATTTAGTTTTGATTCAACTGGGTTTTTAGAAAAAAATAACATTTCTCATCCCTGCAGATGTGACTTTAATGCTTATAGTTTGTTTTCACCTAGTTTCAGCTCTGGGTACTTTCAGTGGTGAAGAGTCTGAGTCAGTTTCATGGTTATAGGGAGCTTGTTTGATGGCTTTCTCAAATGCTGGTTGTAGAAGTGATGTGCTGGGTGTATCAGCAGGTTTATTGTCTTCTGTGGGGCTGAAATGGCAGCAGTCTCACTCATCTTACTCCCTAGTGGTGTGCACTTTTAAAAACTTTCTTCCCTAGTATTTTATTCACTGGGTTGAACAGTTCAGACTTTGGGAATATAGGAGGTGCCTACCAGTAAAAATCAGTTGAAACTACTGATATTTCAGCAGGGAAGGGAGGTAATCAACACAGCTGTCATTTCAGGACAGCAAGAAAGTTATCCACTTCTTATTCATACTCCTGACCTGGTATTTCAGCTATTCAGATCAGACAGCCACCTCTTTTCATCTACAGGAATGCTAATGTTCATGTAGAGGGGAATTATGACTATACCTCTTGTGCAAGTCAGCCTGGAGGACACTCTTCGTGTGGATATGCAGTCACCCAAAGTGATCCAGAAAGGCTGTCTGTAGATGCACTCCTGCCAAACTCCTGTGGAAGAAGCCTCAGCTATGTCTTCAGTGGTAGGTGATGGGAGAAGAAGTATCCTTCTGCAAAACCCTTCAAAAGCACCAGAGAGGCCTGACTGTTGGGGTACAGTTGCAGACTTTTCTCACTGAGTCCAACACTTTACCTGTGCCTTTGCTGAAAGAAACTTCTCAGAAGTAGAAAGTTGAGAGACTGAAGGCCTGTAGTCTGAGTTCTGTTCCACAGGGTACTCTCTTAATGTGATTGAGACTGCCTTTGCAAAAAGTATAATTGAGGAAATTATGACAGTGAAAAAGGTCAGACATAGCTGACTCCATCTTGCTTCTAATCTTGTTCAATGTCCTGTTCATTCCTGGGCATAAGTTGAACTAACCTTGTAAAGGAATTCAGTTTATGGTTCGACTCTGAAACAAAACTGGTAATAGTCCTTCTCACTCGGGGACCAGTCTGGTTTTGTAGGACTAACAAATTAGCTGCAAGGTTAGAAATTGCTATTTAGGGGTCATGCAGCCTCTGACTGTAAGAGTCTGAACCTCCCCAAATTGCTTCTGGGGATAACATCACTATTGTAAAACCTAAGATCAATGATTGTGATATTTTGCAGACCCTGCACTGGGTGGATCAGCTGACACCACCCAGACCCATAATCTAGCTCAACCAGTTCTATGATCCTACCCAGGAACAGAAGATAGCAAGAAAACCTCATCTTGACCCCCTGTGATTTCATTTCCAACCTGACCAGTCACCACTCCCCACTTCCCCAGCTCCTACCCACCAAATTGTCTTTAAAAACTCCCTATTCCCAAATGCTCAGGGAGACTGATTTGAGTAATAATAAGACTCTGGTCTTCTGCACAGCTGGGTCTGCATGAATTACTCTGTCTTCATTGCAATTCCCCAGTCTTGATAAATCGGTTCCGTCTAGGCAGCAGGCAAGGTGAAACCATTGGGTGGTTACATGGTGCCCTCCCATATTTCCTAGGAGTAGCCATCCCTGAGGGTCAAACTACTGTGAATCCTGATGCTTTTTGTCTAGCTGCCCAGTGGGCTACCACACTCCAAGCTGGTGCTGGGGAATGTCTGCAAAGTAGCCAGTGATGTGACTCATTCTCAAGTCTCCCTGCAGTGGGTAACAGCACCAGCTCTGATGGGGGTGAGAGAGGACTTACATAAACTCTGAGAGTATCTTAGTTATAAATAGTCTTATTGTGTTGGCTTTCTCAAAGGCCAGACATTAGTATTAATGTACTGGGCATGTGAACAGACTGAAGACCTCCTGGTCAGCCAGGGTGATCCAAATAATGGTGGTAGCTGAGGTCATGCAAGTTTTCTCTTCACTGAGTGCTATGTTATTCTGCCTGCACATGCTGTAATGGACTGTGTTAATTGGCCTCCAGCCAGGAGGTGGTGCAAAATAGTACCAGCTGCAGGGGTAGCAGTGGAGTTTGTGGTTGCCTTATGTTTACCAGAGAAAGTACTTTAGTGTCTCAGGCAAGGAGTGGGACCATGGAGCTCTAATATATCCCTGTCTATCGTATTGTACAACCAGAGCAGGTGGAGGGGTAAAACCAGGGCAGGTGGAGGCTGATCAGACAAGTTCGCGCTGTCTCCCCACGTGCAAGCTCAAGCAGTGGCCCCAGTGGAGATCAGAGGGCAGTTGCCTTGCCACTTGTTTACTGTTCCAGGGAGGAATGCAGCTTCTGCTTCTGCACAAAATAATCTGCATAGGGAGGGGTGGGTAGCCCATTCAGCTCCCATGCACTTGGCAAGGCAGGTCTCATACTCATAGTGTTCTACTAGCAACAGCTAGAAGAGTTCCAGGCAGGCTTGACCCAAAACTCAACACTGGTGAATACCACAGCTTTCAGGCCATGCCCTTCCTAGTCGACCTATGCAGTAGGTGGCTATAGCACACTTCCCACTTATCGCTCTGTTATGGCTGATGGAGTTCATCCCCACTCAAGGCCATATTGAAAATTTCAGCTAGGAGATTCTCTCAACCTGTGACCACTGCCTGAGTTAGCTGGCCAACTTCCATGATGTCCCCTGTGAGGTGGGAATAGGAATGGCTCTGTACTCACTGCGGTCTGGGAATGACAGACTGCTTTGCATCCTGATGCCACTTCTTCTCCTATATTCCCCAACACTCACTATATCAGCTCCAGGGCTGGGTAGGGTTAGCAAATTCACCTGTGACCTAGACTGCCCAGCTCCCTGTGGGACTGTGTATCACAGCATCAATCTCTCTCCTTCTCACTATCTAGAGACTCACACTTTCTGTGTGGCTTATGGTGTAGGCTACAGCCCATTGCTTCTTTCAAAAGACCTTTGGTTTCTTTGACTTTTTCTGTTAAGTTCCTGTGTTGCTTCATGGAAAACCAAGTTCACAGAATGAATCTTAACACACTATTTTGTCTTTACAAATGGGAGAGGTAAGCAAACATTGCCTCTCATCTACCATCTTGGGGAAAAAAATTAAAAAACAGTTATATCTTTAATAATAATAATAATACTATCTCTCCAGGACTGAACAAAGCAATCTTTCATATCAGTAGCAGACTAAGAAAGTGGCAACAAGGAATCTCACTGGATCTTCACAACTAGGTTAATTTTATTATATGCTTTAAATCTCCTTAATAGAAGTAACTACTTAGACAATTTTTTCTGTAGTTAACAATGCACTTGCCCAATATTCAGGGCAATCAGTGTATATGCAAATTTAACTACTAATATATTCACTTCAATCAGTAAAGTATGCAGAAACTTAATAGTTGAAGTATTCAGCTAAGGTAGTAAACAGTATGCAGCTGGCTCTATAAAAATAAAATATAACTGACATAAAGAAAATTTACAAAATGTTTAAATCTCAAGACTGCTGTCCAAATTTTCAACAATATTATTTGATAAGTATGTTAATAGCAAATCAGTGCAATTAACAGTTTGTTGGATTTTACTACTTTCAATTTCAGTGACATCTCATATCAAATGAAACAATGTCTCGTATCAAATGAAGTGATAGATATTTGTAAATTAAAAGGCAAAAAGAAAAAAAGTAAAATAAAAATGAGGTTAAAGCTCTCTAAACTGTTAAATATTTCTGCTCTACATGATAATCTTTTTGGGCACCAAATCCTAATGGCATATGCTCTGGAATAACCGTAATAAAACAACTATTTATATCTCCCCTTCCCTGAGTAAGAAAATGCAAATTTAGGCTGTTAATATCTGGTATATAAAACAGTTTAATATTTTTAGAGTTCACAAGAATGGAAACTTGATCATTTTATTTAAAGCCTAAAAAACTCATAAACCTAGAAATTGAATCTTATATTTAGCTATAAAATCTTAATTAACTATGCTGTCATGGGGGAAAACACTTTTAACCTTGTGTACATATATAATTTATTTTTATTTTTATTTTGCCATAAGTTATTAGGTTACAGGTAGTATTTGGTTACATAAGTTCTTTAGCGGTGATTTGTGAGATTTTGGTGCACACTTCACCTGGGCAATATACACTGCACCATATTTGCAGTTTTACCCCTTGCTCAACTCCTATTCTTCTCCACAAGTCCCCAGAGTCCATTGTCCACTGTATAATTCTTATGCCTTTGTGTCCTCAGAACTTAGCTCCAACGTATCAGTGAGGATATATGATGTTTGGTTTTCCATTCCTGATTACTTCACTTAGAATAATAGTCTCCAAATTCATCCAGGTCACTGAAAATGCTGTTAATTCATTCCTTTTTGTAGCTGCATAGTATTTTGTAGCATCATATATATATATATATACACACACATATATATATATACACATACATATATGTATATATATATACATATATACACACATATATATATGTATATATACGTATATATGTATATATATGTATATATATGTATATATGTATATATATATGTATATATATGTATGTATATATATGTATATATATGTATATATATGTATATATATG
>CAUYLG010060637.1:0-89234 GCA_963573385.1 Cacajao melanocephalus
GTATATGTCTATTAGGTCCGCTTGGTCTAGCTCTGCATTCAAGTCCTGGATATCCTTGTTAATTTTCTGTCTCATTGATCTGTCTAATATTGACAGTGGAGTGTTGAAGTCTCCACTATTGTGTGGGAGTCTAAATCTCATTTTAGGTCATTAAGAACTTGCTTTATGTATCTGGGTGCTCCTGTGTTGGGTGTGTATATATTTAGGATCATTAGCTCTTCCTGTTGGATTGATCCTTTTACCATTATGTAGTGTCCTTCTTTGTCTCTTTTGACCTTTATTGGTTTGAAGTCCATTTTATCAGAGACTAGGATTGCAACCCAGCTTTTTTTTTTGTTCTCCATTTGCTTGGTAAATCTTCTTCCATCCCTTTATTTTGAGTCTACGTGTGTCTTTGTATGTGAGATGGGTTTCCTGAATACAGCACACCAATGGGTTCTGACTTTTTATCCAATTTGCCAGTCTGTGTCTTTCAATTGGGGCATTTAGGCCATTTACATTCAATGTTAATATTGTTATGTGTGAATTTGATCCTGCCATTTTGTTACTGGCTGGTTTTCTTTCCCATTAGTTGACTCATTTTCTTCATTGCATTTTTGGTCTTTGCCAACTGGTTTGCTTTTGTAGTGACTGGTACTTGTTCCTTTCCGTGCTTAGTGTTTCTTTCAGGAGCTCTTGTAGGGCAGGTCTGGTGGTGATAAAATCTCTCAATAATTGCTTGTCCATAAAGGATTTTATTTCTCCTTCATGTACGAAGCTTAGTTTGGCTGGATATGAGATTCTGGGTTGAAAGTTCTTTTCTTTAAGGATGTTGAATATTGGCCCCCACTCTCTTCTGGCTTGTAGGGTTTCTGCTGAAAGATCTGCGGTGAGTTGATGGGCTTCCCTCTGTGGGTGACCTGACCTTTCTCTCTGGCTGCCCTTAGCATTTTTTCCTTCATTTCAATCCTGGTGAATCTGACGATTATGTGCCTTGGAGTTGCTCTTCTTGAGGAGTATCTTTGCGGAATTCTCTGTATTTCTTGAATTTGAAATTTGGACTGCCTTGCTTGGCTTGGGTAGTTCTCCTGGATAATATCCTGGAGCGTGTTTTCCAGCTTGGATTCATTCTCCCCACCACATTCAGGTACACTGATCAAGCATAGATTAGGTCTTTTCACATAATCCCATATTTCTTGGAGGCTTTGTTCAGTTTTTTTCACTCTTTTTTCTCTTGTCTTGCCTTCTCTTTTTATTTCATTGAGTTGATCTTCAATCTCTGATATCCTTTCTTCTGCTTGATCAATTCAGCTATTGAAACTTGTGTTTGCTTCATATAGTTCTCGTGCTGTGTTTTTCAACTCCATCAAGTTGTTTATGTTCTTCTCTAAACTGGTTATTCTAGTTAGCATATCATATAACCTTTTTTCAAGGTTTTTGGTTTCTTTGCATAGAGTTAGAACACGTTCTTTTAGCTCAGAAAAGTTTGTTATTATCCACCTTCTGAAGCCTGTTTCAGTCAATTCTTCCCACTCTTTCTTGGTCATGTTGTGTTCCTGTGTTGTTGAGGAGTTATGATCCCTTGAAGGAGAAGAGGTATTCTGGTCTGTGATGGTTTCATCTTTTTTGCGCTGGTTTTTTCCCATCTTCATGGATTTACCTGGTTGTGGTCTCAGGGAACTGCTTGATGAGGTCGCTTGTCTGCCTGTCGAGGCACTACTGGGTTTCTAGGGACTCCTTCAGGTACGGCACAGTGATCTTAAAAGTAAATTCATTCGATTACAGAGCTTTGAAAAATACTTGAAGGAAAACCTGACAGAAGTAAAAGAAAACACATATCTATAGTTGTGGTTGGAAATTTCAACACTTATTTCTCAGCATTTGTTAGAACAAGTAGCTAGAAAGTCAGTCTGGATATGGAAGATTCAAACAATACTATCAATCAACTTGATCAAATTGATATTACAGAATAATGCATTCAACAACAGCAGGGTGTACATTCTTTTTAAGTGCACACAGGATATTCACCATGATAGACTATACACTGGGTCATAAAAGCGGCTCAATACATTAAAGGATTAAAATTATGTGAGGTCTATTTGTTGACTACCATGGAATTAGATAAGAAGTCAAAAGCATTAAGATATCAAGAAAATTCCAAAATACGTGGAAATTAAGTAGCACACTTCTAAATAAGTCATGGATCAAAGAAGAAATCACCAAGAAGTTAGAAGTTATTTGAACCTTTTTGATAATAAAAATGCAATATATCCAAGTATATGGGATGAAGCTAAAGCAGTGCTTAGATGGAAATTTATGGTTTTAATTGCTTATGTTAGAAAAGAAAAAAGTTCTAAAATCAGTGATTTTCTTCCACATTAATAAGCTAACAACAACAACAAAAGAATTACATTAACCCTAAGCAGAAAAAAGTAGAAATCGATGAAATAGAAAATAATAAATAATTGAGAAAGATTAATGAATTTTAAAACTGATTTTATGAAAGAAAACTATAAAACTGATAAGCTATCAGACTGGTCAAAAAAAAAGAGAAGATGCAAATTGGCAATCTCAGGTGTGAAATAGGACACCTGACTACACATAACGTCATTAAAAGGATACTAAAGGACTGTAATGAACAAATATATATCAGAAAATTCAACAACTTAGATAACATGAATGAATTCCATAAAAGACAAATTATTAATACTGATTCAAGAAGAAATAAAAAACCTAAATATCCCCATAAATTAAATGAATTGAATTCATAAGTAAAAGCCTTTACTCAAGAAAACCAGAAAACCCCAGGCCCAGGTAGTTTCCTAATTAATTTTGTCAAACATTTAAAGGATAAATAATAACACAGTTATACAAATGTTAAAAAAACAGAGAAAGAGGTAAATGCTTTCCAACTGATTTTATAAGGGCTGTGTAATACTGATATCAAAACCAAAGATATTGTAAGAAAACTATAAACCAATATTCTTCATGAACGTAGACACAAAAATCCTTAACAAAATATCAGCAAATTAAATTCAGCGCTATGTAAAATGGATAATATACCATGTTCAAGTGGCATTTATCTTAGGAATTTAAGGTTGGTTTAATATTTTAAATCATTAAATGTAATTTACCACATTAACATAATAAAGGAAAGAGTATGCTAATTTCAGGAGGTGCATAAAAAGCATTGCACAAAATTCAACACCTATTCATAATAATGACTTTTGGAAAATTAGGAATACTGACAGCTTCCTCAACCTGTTAAAAGGCAGTGATGTCAAATCTTCAGCTTAATTATGAAAGATTGAATGCTTTCCTTCTACGATGGGGAGTAAGACAAGGATTCCCATTCTCGCCACTTCTATTTAAACCTCATATTGCAAGTCCCAACTAGTAAAACGAGACAAGATAAAGAAATAAAAGATTATATATTGCAAAGGAAGTAGTAAAATTATTATTATGAATAAACAACAGGATTTTGTACTGTCAACCTAAATAACTAAAAGAGAGAGAAAGAAAGATGTTTATTTGGGAATAAAGCATTGCAGTGGAAATACCTGTACCATAGTAAACTATGTGTGTATTCAGGGAGGTAAAGGAAGACAAAGGTTTTTCAAGGAAAAAATGAGCAAGATTACATAATTGTTTTGAAATACTTATCCTTGACTACAAAGATCAATAAGAAGGGTGTGATGGGTACACTAAAAGCCCAGACTTCACAACTGCACAATGTATTAATGTCTTCTACCCCTGTACCCACTAAACCTATAATTAAAAAATTAATAAAAAATAATGAGCAACACCAGTCTGAGGTTGGACAGGTAATTGCTGGGCAGATGTACTTACAGAAGTAAGTTTTATGCAAGATCTTGATGGTCTTTGTGCAAAGTTGTGGTTTTTTCAGTCTTTTTTGTTATCAGGCACACAAGCATGAGAACCCTCTCTTTATGACCTTCCCTAGCTGTATTTGTTAGGGTTTTCATAACATTTATGGCTTCATTTTTATTCTGATAACTTTCACAGTACATAAAAAATTCTAAGACAACTATGAACGTATGCTACTAGAAGTAAACTTAGCAAGGTCACAATATATAAAATTAAATTTTATGTCTATATACGAACCACTAACAAATAATGTTTTAAAAAATAAAATTATTCTTGAGTATTTCATGTTCTTAAATACATGTAAAATGTAGAAGATTTTAAGGATACTTAAATAAATGAAGAAAGATACAGTGTTCATGGGTAAGAAGACATGATGTTGTTAAGATGTTAATTCTCCCCAAATGGATCCACAGTATCTGTGCAATTACAATCAAAATTCCAGGAGACTTTGTTGTAGAAAACAAGCTGGTTCTCAAATCTTTGTGGAAATGCTATAGGCCTAGGATAACCAGAAAAATTTTGAAAAAGAAAAGAAATTGGAGGACTTACTCTGATTTCAAAAACTTTCCATTCATCTACAATAATCAAAGTCATGTGGTATTGGCATATTGCCATAAGAATAGACAGATCAGTGGAATAGAATAGGTCTCTACATATATAGTCACTTAATTTTTACAAAAGTACAAGGTTATTCAATAGGAAAAGGATAGTCTTTAATAAATAGTGTTAAAACAGATATCCTTAGGGGAAAAAATGAACCTTAGCCCTTACCTCATACCCTGCACAAAGATTAAGTCAAAATGGGTCATAAACCTAAATGTAAAATCTTAAACTATGATACTTATAAAAGAAAATATGTTAGAAAATCTTTTGACATCAGCATAGGCAAAGATTCCTTAGATCACTAAAGGAACTAACCATTAAAAGAAATTGGTAAATTGGACATCATCAAAAGTAAAACTTCCACTCTTTAGAAGACATCATTAAGAAAATGAAAGGCAAGCCACAGAGGAGAAAATACAATACATATATCTGACAAAGGACTTGTATTCTTACAACTCAATTAAAAGGAGACAAACAACTTAAGAAATAATGAGCAAAACATTTTAACAAACATTTCACAAAGAAGATACACCAATCCCCAATCAGTACGTGAAAAGGTGCTTGACATCATTCGTCATCACTGAAGTACCAATTAAGGCTGTGTGTGGTGGCTCATGCCTGTAATCCTAGCACTTTGGGAGACCAAGACCAGCGGATCACTTGAGGTCAGGAGTTTGAGAACAGCCTGGCCAACATGGTGAAACCCCATCTCTACAAAAAAATACAAAAATTTTGTATATTTGTGTACAAAAATGTATGCACACACCTGTGGTCCCAGCTACTGGGGAGACTGAGGCACGGGAATCAGTTGAACCTGGGAGGCGGAGGTTGCAGTGAGCTGAGGTTACACCACTGCACTCCAGCCTGGGTGACAGGGCGAGATTCTGTCTCAAAAAAAAGTAGAAAAGAAAAAGAAATACAAATTAAAACCAAGAAATGACATTGCTAACACTCACTAAAATGTCCAAAATAAACAAACTATGCAACAATGTGGATGAATTCCCAAATCATTATGCTGAGTAAAAGAAGCCAGACACAAGAGATCACACTATATGATTACCTTCATGTAAAAGTGTAGGAAAGACAAGCCTCATCAATAGTGACAGGAAGCAAACCAGTGGTTGCCTGAGACCGAGATGGGAAGGAATTGACTGAAAAGGGCCATCAGGGAACTTTTAGGGGTGATGGAAATGTTCTACGTCTTATTGCTGTGGTAGTTACACAGATGCGTTCATTTATCAAAACTTGTCACATGTACACTTAGAATGGGTATTTTTTATTCTATGCAAATTTTGCATAAAAAGAAGCAGATAATTATTTTGTTGTTCATAACAGAAGCAATATTAGCACTTACTGTTATCTAGCTCTTTCCCAAGGTTTTGCAGCACTTAGTCACTCAGAATTCCTTTAGTCACTCAGAGAATTAAGAAATGGGCATCGGTTGTTTTGATCTGATTGGGCATCACAATAGGAACTGACCTTTCTGTCTTCTGAGCTCTAACTTTGGATCTCATGTTCTGTTTTGCTCCTGGTGTGTAAGTCCTAGCTCTCTGATTTGGGCCTTCTTAAGGGTGGGGGCTTGACACAGCTCTCATAGTCCTTTACTTAAAACTTTCTCCTCAGGTCATTTTACGAATGTAGTTCTAAGTTGAATGAATGCATGCCTGGAGAGCAATTGGCTTGGGCTACTGTGGAAGGTACTGCTTTTCCTATTAGTAGAGGTATTCAAGAAAAGGCTCCACAGCCATATATTAGGGATATATATTATAAAGTGATTTAAACATTAGATGATGGTTGGACTAGAGAAGTTCTCTCCCAGCCCTGATTATGTGAAAAGAAAACTTTCAAGGGGAGGAGGCATTTCTCCACAGGGGAAAGTAAGTCTAAAAATTAGGAGGGACAGTGACCATTCTGACAATCTACCCACCACAGACAGAGTGGGATTCAGCCCTAAACCAGCAGAGTGGGTTAGATGTCTATCACCAGGCATGTGGGGCTGAATCAGACGCAAGGGAAGGATATCATTTTGGAAATTTACAAGTCAGACATGAAATCTAATAGAAGGCATTTCAGAAAGCACAGATTCATGTAAGAAGTTCCCTGGAAAGAGAAGATGGGTGCTGGTATGGGCAGGGGCTATCTGAGGATGCCAGATTCACAGAATTGCCCTCTCACTCCACTCTGGGGCCAGGACTCCCCACTCCTGTGGTCTTCTCCCTAAGGTTAGCAAATATGAATTCAGCACTAGGTAAAACGGCCTACACATCCTCTCACCAGACTCTTTTGCTTTATAACCATCATGATTACCTTCAAGCCAAAGTTTACTCATCTGTAAAATGAGGATAATAATAATTATAGAATCATTGTGAGGCTTTGATAAGATAATGCTTGTAAGTGTTTAGTACAGGCTATGGCTCATAGAAAGTACTTAGTAAATCCTGGCTATGATTATGGTTATGATTCTGTTGCTTGTTTCATCGTTAAACCATATGTCATTTACTCCAGACACAAAAAGTGTGAATGCTCTTTCCCAATCTCTGTACCATGCTCACAGCGAAACAGCCTGTGCCATCCACTAACATACCCGTAAACAATCTCTACTGCATTACAATCAGGAACTTAGGGAAAATGAGCCTTTTTTCTTGTTAAGCTTTATCTGCAGAATCTCAATTAGCTTTTAGCTGTGCTTTTACATTCCAGTCAGCGTCATTTCCACATATGTACTCCCCTAGATTCAAAGTTCTATGAGAGCAGGCACCTGGTAAATTATGCCCACCACTGTTTCCCTAGGGCCTAGCAAGGTACTTAGCACCTAATAGGAGCTCAGTAGATATAAGTTGAATGAATATGATGCCCAGAATCCTTCTATGGAAGTCCCACTATACTAGTCGCTGCCCTGCTATGTATGCAAAAATGAGTGAAAGGTTGATACATTGTCAAAGTCACTGTGATCATTCTGAGTAGTCATTTAATCTCTTTATAGCGGCTGGATGATTATTTCTCAGCTATATGAAATTATTAAATAAACAAGAAGTAATTCATGCTTCATATTCCATGTCCTCCATCATGAGTCCTCTTTACCAGTTTAATCAGTTAGTCAAGGACGGCACCCTTTCCTCTCCACCTTTTGTCAAGAATTCTAAAGGCTTTAGAGAAAAATGACTCAGGAGGTGAAACAGCAGGACTCCTGGTGTTATTTATAAACTCGTCACTGGAAACGATTTCAGGATCTGCAGCAGCAAATCTCAAGCATCGTTTACCTTGCCCCATAATTCTGGAGTTTGAGTATACATGATGAAACAGCTAACGGCAAGTTACCCCACAAAGTAGCATTAGCTTCCTTTATCATCATCAGCCATGTTTTTTTTCTTTGTTTGTTTTACAAAAATGTGTAAATTGCAGTTTATCTCGCCATAAAAGCATTTGATCAAATGGACTTTAATTATATTTTGGGTGACTACTAAGAATAATCGCCATTTCTTCATTACAAGGATTGTCCTACAAAATTACGTTAACGAGAGTCAACCACAAATAGCATTGGGAATTAACTACCTTTAAATGCTAAATTTGCCTCCCAGCTTTGTAGATTTCCTATAAATGGAGTTCTTTGGGTCAGGATTTTTTCATGAGCATTGGCATTTAATGGATATTCCTTGACCCAAATGAATATGCATTAAGAGCATATTCATTTCCCAGGCTGCTTCTTACACATTTGTTTCCCTTTGTTTGGAATTCACGAAGCTTTTCATGTTTTGCCCATTCTTTCCCTCACTGAGTAATGATTTTTAGTAGGTTATATTTTACAAAGTTTTGTGTCAAAAAAAAAAAAAAATTTGCATCCCTTCCCCAGGCAGTCAAAGAGGCTGCATTGAGCGCTAAATGGGACAGTCACTGCCAAGTGACCAAGAAAGAAAAGCCTACTTGCATAAATAAAATGAAAGTGTGTTAGAATATTTAGCTAACATTCACCCAATTTTTCCACTACTGTCAACTTCTTTGTTTCATCCTCAAGGATTATGGTTTGAAGCAAGGATAATTCGCCTTGTTTCTGTCTTCCTTGTAGTTCTTCCCTCAGAATCTGATTTGGGGAAAACCTCACTAATATTTTGTAGCATCAGTCATGTAGGTTGTCATCTTTTTTGTAGCCAACTGCCTTACAAAAATGCATAGACACACTTATTTTAGATAAATCCATACTTTCTGACACATAAGCAAATATAGAAAATAGAAATCCAAAGGCTGTCACACTCAGATCAGTTTTCTTCTTTGGCGAGAGCTGCCTCTAAAGAAATTCACATGACACCATCTTCATTTTTCTGAACATGATACATATTATTCATTAGCGTTTAAGCTCATATTTAATGCACATTTTCAGATAGGATATTTTAGTAGTAAGACTATTTTTTTTTTTACCTACTATTATCCATGTTAGAGTTCCTTGTGACCTTGACACTGTTGTATCTGGAAATGAAAAAAGCCCATTTTGGTTCAGACTCTTGGTCCCTCTATCTATAATTCTACTTCAGACAGTGACCCCCAGAGGCATTCTGTGGAGGGCCACTGCTACTTCGACATCACCCCTAAAATTGTTGGGCACACCCTCTCTAAAATAATTTTGTTTCTCTTTGTAACCCAGCATAGCTTAATCACTATGAATGTATACTAGAGTCCTTTAAAGGGACAATTTTAGCCTGCCCTACTTGTTGGGAAGAATAGGGAAAACCACTGGTCAGAGGTGTGTGGATTCTCCCTTGTGAACTCCAGCTGGCCTCCAATACCATAAGCATTAACCGTGGCTGACAAAACTGGGACTCCAGCTCCATTGTGTCACCTGGGCATCTCTGAAGTACTCCTGCCAAACAGCCCTGCTAAACTATTCAGATTTCAGATGGGAATTTAGTCAAAACAGCATGTTTATGGAATACTTCCCACTTGCCTAATTTCCTTGTTTCTGCCTGCCAGTGGAATGGGAGGTGGGCGTGAAGAGGTGGGAAAGATGCTTAAGTTCAAATGTCATCTCTGCTAAAAACTTGACTTCGGCTGCACTGTGGCTTTCTAACCTCCTTGTAGTTATAGCCAGCTATCAAAAATCTGCCCATTTGAACATGACTATACTAAATTATGATTACTTTAAAGCTTTTATTATAAACTTTACACTGAAAATAATCTTTAGAGTTTTCAGGTTTGAAAACCCATAGGCACTGAATGTTCTCATAGTGTGCTCTGTCAGAAACAATTTTTAGTGATGTTTTCTCAGTGAGCATCATTCCCCAGGTGTGGAGAGAACTGCAGAAAGGCATTTACAAGGAGTCATGCTGGCTCAGATAGGTGAAGAAAGAACTTTATTGACATCAGACCATGAAAGGAGAGGTGGCAGTAAATTCTGTATAGACAAAGGTGAAAACAATAAATTGAGACTGATATATAAACATGAGTACAATTCAAAATAGAGTGGTAAGGAGGTGTAGATGTTTCTTTATAGCTATATATGTTTTTACACACATGCATACACAGAAAATTATAAACTCAAAGATGCTGAACCTAGAGTCATGTGGAAGGTGTGAGGTGGGTCAAGGGAGAAATAGAGGATAATAAGGAGTATTGGTAGGTATTGAAGAAGTGCCACATTTTATGCACATACAGACATATGCATACATATATACCTATGTATGTTCTTTCTCTCTCCATACATACTACATATATATTTATATTCTTGCATATGTAAATACATATATGTAATTTGTATTTATTTTCCCCCAATATTCCTCATACCTGCAGACCATGAACTATATGCAGAGGGAAGGCACATTGCCTTCCTGAAGGCCAGTCCTTATATTGGTGATCAGTGGGTTCAGTGCTCTTGATCATTAGAGTAATCATGTATAAAATCATAGATGGGGACTTTGTGAGTCACTTAACTTTTGCAGAAAGCATATGAACATAGTTCTTTTAGAGTTTATTAGGTGGGTGATGGTAAAGTAATACAAATTTCTAAACAGTAAAATCATGAATCTCATGCATGTCAAAAAATTTATTCAATTTATTAATAATGAGAATATCATGAAGATGTTAATACCAATTTAAAGAGCATTTGAGAAACCAAGGCTATATGCAACTTAACAAATATATATTAGGATAAAGTTGCTGTGTGTGATAAAAACTGGTTAATGTCTTAGATGCCAAAAGACTGTAACCTTAGAGATATCTGTTCTGTGGGACAAAATTCATTTTCATCTCCTTTAGACATCAGTAAGTTAACATGTAACTTCACTAAATCTAGGACCTTTAATTAACAGTAAGCAGTGAGTCAAAATAAGTACATTCTAATAAATAATCTTTAAGTGGACCTGGCCCCTGAATGACATTGAAGGAATGTACTTCCTACCTTTTTGCTTTATTTTTAAGTCGTGAATAATTTTTATTAGAGTGGTGAAAGTTATAAGAACATACTGAGTGGTATATAATAGTGTTTGGATCTCAACTTGTATACTGCTATATGTTTACATGTTTTTGGTAAGGAGTACTGACTTGTCATTCTCCAATGCAGAAGCTGACAGTAGAAGTCCCAGAAAGTGGGGTTTACTTACCATAAGTTACTATAGAAAAGGAGAATGGAGTCAATCTTTATTTCTACTTTTGTCCCATTACACGTTAAGAATTTTTTCATTTACCCATTCAGTGATTCAACAAGTATCTGTTAAGCATCCACTATGTGCCAGGCATTGAGGATTGGGGTGAAAAAGCCTCTGCTCTTAAGGAGCTTACATTCTAGCAGAAAAGACAGACTGCAAATAGTAAAACCCTGATAATGTTGGTTCAGCTGATAGATAGTGCTATGAAAAAGAAAAAAAAAAAAAACAGCATCAAGGTAAGGGAGAAAATGAGTGACCACATAGAGGGGTAGGCTTTAGATAGAATGGTCAGGAAGTCCCAGGAGGACTGGCATGCCTGCAGAGTGTGGCCCAGCCAAAGTGATGGGCTCAGTGTCAGGTAGGGCTGCCATTCATCTTCTGCCCACTGTATAAATGTAATTCAAGTCTTTATTTCATGGTCCAGGATACCTCCAACCCAAGTTTCCATCTCCTTGTCATAAAGTAGAATAGGGGTGGGAGATCAGAACTGCAAACAAAGTAAGTCTTGCAAATGGTGTCCTACTGGGGAAAAGGCAGATTTCCTCAGTTAGGGCAGTGAAAGAAGGTACAGAGCATGAGTTTCAGATCAGACATACCTGGGTTTGAATCCTATTTCTACCACTTACTATTGTATGGCACTAGACAAGTTACAGAGATTTATTTTCCATCTGTTAAAGACACATGAAGATCCATCCCTCATGGGGCAAATTCAATGAAATAATCTCCAGAAAGCCCGCAGTACAGAGAAAGCACTCAACAAGTAGTCACTATTATTCTTGCGATTCCTCTGTATAGGGAGTCTGTAGTATCATCTTCATGCAGTCCTGATTAACTAGTCTTAGTTACTGCTGCTGCACAGTTTTACAACCTTACAGAAAGATGACTCATTATCACACAGTTCAGATACCTGTGACCTGCAAGTCCACTAGAGGTGTTGGTGTTGACCTAAACTATGTGGTCAAAATTATCCCCATAGCTAAGCCAAGATTTCCAAAGAGATAGAAGGTATATGAGCTTAGTGGCATACCTAATACTTTTTAGCCCACTGGCCCAAGCTTGGAAATTCTTGGGTGGCTTAAGAGTTTAAAAACTAAAAGTAGAATACTTTTCATGGATTTTTGATTGAGGATTTTTTATTTATTATTATTATTATTATTATCATTTTACTTTCTGGTCCTATCCTGTCTTTTGTTTTCATTGCCTTTTTTCCCCCTCTTATGAGTTGAGTTGCTTTCTCTTCTAGGGAGCTATGTGTTAGGAAACTGTTAATGAATTGTTTTTGAGTCTAATTTTCAATAAGATTTAATACAGTATGGATTAAACTGCCCCCTTGAAAAGAGAGATTAAGTGTCTGCAAATCCCATGAATTGATTTTCTAATTGTTTTGGTAATAATGTGTGGTCTTTTTTCATTTGATAATGTTGCTGAAAATAATAATTTAATTAAATTTTAAATGTATTTTTAGTATTTTGAGGATTCTAGAGGGACTAAGTTTTCTTGCAGGGAATATGTTAAGACCATAACATTCTTCCCTAACCTCATAATTATTATGATCAGGGGAATGTCTATAATACATTCCATGGCAATTAAATTGCATACCCCAGACTGTTCAAGATGTGTTTATAAAAGAGAAATGGATTTCCCACAGCTGCTCGCCTGTGAATGCATCCTTCATACAGCACCACAGCAGCCAGTGTATGCACTAAAACAACAGACTTGAATTTAAACTTTCAGTGCTTTTGAATGTCTTTCAAAAACTTTTCATAACACAAATTGCTTAATTTGTGTACATGAAAACTCACTGATTACATATGAATGGGAGTCAACCTACAATAAGGGGGACTTTGAGAATCTTTGTGTGTGTGCCCACCCATCTCTTCAGGAATTAGCAGGTATTCAGTCTTGTTCCAACTTTCTGCACAAGCCACAGTCATTAGTGAGAGCACCCTGTGAAGACTGAAATCTGCTGTGAACAGTATGGGGCAGCTCGGGTATTTTTTATAATATTCATTGGTTAGTCTTTGCTAGTCACACAGCTGGAAAATATTTTCTGTGAGATGAGTATTTACAAAAAAAAAAAAAAGATTCATAGAGAGGAAGAAGGGGTAAAGGAAGGAGGAAGAGGGAAAATAATCCAAACCAGGGTCAAGGCAGTCATATAGACTAGAATCACAGACCAGCTGTTCCATCTTTAAAAGTAGTTGTCACAGCCTTAATTTACTAAATTGGAATTTTCAATCCTCCAAGGTGTAATGAATTGATCATGATACTGTTGATATAGATTGACTCATCTTTGTGGCTATATAACAACTATAATAAAAAATTGAGTACCTACTAATCCTCACAAGCATCTTGGAAGTTGGATATCATTAGCCCTGTTTCATGATTGAGGAAACTAAAGTTGAATGGGTTTATACCATTCTTTCAAAGTCACCCAGTTTTTAAGCAGAAGAATTTGAATTTGAACCTAGCCCTACCTGCCTTTAGACCCCATATTCTCTCAACTGTACCTCTCTGCCTAGGTGTATCTAATCCTTGGCTGACATGCTGAAGAATATCTCTTCACATTCTTAAACTCCAAACCTCCCTTGAAATAATTTTCTAACAGTGAAACTGCCCTAATAATGTTGTAGTTTGCTTCCAGGGGAGAATATTGGCCTTCAGAGCAGGCTCCTTCTACCAGATTTCCATTTAATAAAACCATTTTATGACTCCCTCTTCAGAGCTCGTATACCTGTCAGAAGATCCTGTGCAATTTATCCCTGGGGATAGTTAACATTCCCCCCAACCCACTCACCCTGCGATGTCAGGTGCTCTCAGAAATGGAAGTGCAGGATCTCCCTCAGTGCCTATCTTTTAGATCAGTAGCTGTCACTGATAAAAATGTCTCCTGGGAACTGCAGAGACAAAGTTGCAAGGCAGCCAACAGGCCCACCGTGGTATCTCCTGCAGTTACCAGCATTCTCACTCGTGATAGAAGATTGTTTGGAGTTGTTTTAGTTTTGTAGAAAGTTCATGGGAACTTAGATAATATCTGAGGAAATGCCTTCTTTAAGTCACTAGTCTAAAGGAAGGCAGCCAAATTCCTTCAGTCTGAGAATTTTGGAGCCCTGAAGAGGGCATGAACAAATATTTTTCTTGCCTCTATTTTTTTAACAAGGAATTTGGAGCCTTTTTCTGTCGACCACCATGCAGTGTCTTTAAGAAGCTCTGACTGGGAAGGAAACAGCCACATGTGTTCCATGCTCTGTCTGCTAGAATTAAATGTCCCTTCCTGTTTCCTGACATCCACAATTCTAATTCATCCTCCATGCACCCTCAGTGACTTCTGTTCTTTGAAGGTTTTGACTCTGTCCTTAACTTGTACATGAATTTGACATTCACCTGATACTCTCTGGGGTCAGAGAGCATGTATTCCCCACCAGCTTCAACTAATTCTAAAATGTCACAGTTTCTGTTAAAATGCTTCTAGCTACTATCAGAGTAAACATACAGATTTGTCTCCCCTGGGTGTGCTGTGAGTTCATGGCATAAACTATCTTCTGGTTTTAAAATGGACGTCTGGCTTTTCTACTGGGAAGTGTGGTTATCTGTGCCTTCTGGAGGTCAAGATGTCATCATCTGGCTCTGGTCCCTCTTACCTCTCCCCCATACTGGACCTCTTCTCTAGCTGTATACTCACCTTTGTGGTTGTTCACACAATTTATCCTTCATGTTTTTCGAAGCATCTCCCTAAGGCACAGCTCTTGTCACCTCACCTTCCTATTCATCGTCCCACCACGATGGCTCCACATTTATGAACTACATTCAGTCTATTTTCAGCCTTACATTGAGGACCTTCCACAGGTGGTTGCCAACTTTATCTGCCAATAATTAGCCCAAGTAACCCCCCAATATCAACCAAACTGGAATGCTCACATGTTCTCTTCATCTGGAATACCTGTGCCCTTATCTTTCTGTTGACAGCATAAGTACTCCACCCTAGAGCAAGGGGTTTATAGGGGTAGATAGGAGAAAACTCTGGTACAAAGTTTTAAGAACATAGGTTGGGCTTAGAGAAAATCTAGATGGCATCCTGGGGAAATGGAGGGCTCAAAAACCATGACAGTCTCCAATCCACAAGACAGGAAGTAGGGGATTAGAAGAGGGAAATCCTAACAATGTGGTTACCAGAAACACTTAGAAACATCCCTCCCCTTCTGAAAAATAGTTATTGGATATAACAATAATTGTCTTCTTATAATACATGACTTAGCGGGAGGTGAAGTAAGGGAATTCCTCAGAGATGAGAAATAATAGAAACAATGAAAATCTATAGAAATAAGAAAACCCTGGGGCCTGGCATTTGTCTGCTAATCCCTGTTTGCCTAGAGCATGGGTTTTAATGAGCAGTGAGTGCATCTAGGACAAGTACAAAATTTGGGGCCACTAGTGTACTTTATAAGATATTGATTAACTTTAGACTTATTAACATAAATGTGTAACCTATAATTTCCAAGATCTCCACTGACAGAATTAAAATAAAGCATGTAACTTCCAAGCTAACAGAGTTGAGGGGAAAAAGGAATGAGAGGAGAGAAAAAAATCAACCCAAAAGAAGGCAAGAAAGAAAGAGAAAAAAGAAACCTAGAAAACACAATAAACAAATAGGAGCAAAAACTAAGATGGTATAAATAAATCCAGTTTAACAATAATCACAATCTGCATAAATGGATTATACTCTCCAGTTAACAATCAAAGATTATTAGATTAGATTTTTAAAATTCAATTCTAAACTATTCATAAGAGAAACTCCCAAAAGTATGAGACAGAGAAAGCCTGGAAGTAAAACGATGGGAAAGGACATAGCAGGGTACTACTCTTCAAAAAGAAGCAGGTGTGGCTATATTAAATATTAGGGAAAACTAGATTTCCAGAACAAAAAGTGCTACTATAGATGAATTTTCAATTTACTGGGATACATAATTTTAAATTTATATACCCCTAACAGCATAACTTTGAAATATATAGAAAAGAAATTACTGGAACTACAACTACAATATATTCAAAATCACAAGGGGACATTTTCACACATCTCTCTCAAAATTGATGAGTCAAATAGACAATAAATCAGTAAGGAGTTAAAAGGTTTGAAGAACACAATTAAGAAGCTTGATCTAATGGACTTACACAGAACACTGAAAGTACATTCTCTTCAAATACACATGAAACATTTACAAAATGCATCATATAATATAGGCCATAAAGCAAACATCAACAAAATTCAAAGAATCTGTATCATATAGCCAACATTCTCTAACAGTTAAATTGGAAATCAATAATGAAAAAAATAACTTAGAAAACTTTATACTTTTGAAAATTAAAAAACACATTCTAACTCATGAGTCAGGGAAAAAAGTCAAACTAGAAATTAATAAATATTTCAAACTGAATGGTCATGAAACTACTAATTGGAACTGGTGGGATACAGCTAAAGCAGTATTGAGGGAAGATTATAGCCTTACTGCTTATGCTAGAGACAAAGCACATCTGCAAAGTAATAAACTGAGTATTTAACTCCGAAAGTTAGAAAAAAAAAAGCAAATAAATCCAAAGAAAGGTGGATAAAATAATATAAGCATAATATAAACTTATGAGCAGAAATCAATTAAAGAATAACTACTAAATAATAGAAAGTATCCAAAAAATGAAAGTCATCTTTTCTTTTTCTTCAAAACACTAGTAAAACTGAGAAACTGCAAGCAAGATTAAAAGAAGAGATGACACTGATAATCAACATCAAGAATGAAAAAGAGGGCATTGCTATAGGTGCTGCAGACATCAACTAAAATTAAAAATAGGATATTACTGACAGCTTCGTACCATTATTTTGAGCATTTGGGCAAAACTCACAAATTCCTAGACAAATGTAATTTCCATAGTTAATTCAAGAATAAATACAAAACCTGAATAGCCCAATAACCATGAAAGAAATTGAATCATTAGTTAAAATTGTTATCATAAAGAAAGCATCAGACTTTGATGGCTTTGTTAAAAGTTCTACAAACCAGGAAATAAATAATTCTAATCTTACACAAACTATCCTAGAATGTAAAAAAAAAGAAGGAAAACCATGTTATGAATCAGATACATCCTTGATACTAAAACTGGAGAGCCACAAACAGAAAATCTAGGTTTTTCAATATGTAAATTTATAATAGCAACAAAAAATATAAGCCATCAAACAAAGAAAACTATCAAAAGGTACGTAAAACTGTTGTAAAACTTTAAAGACATTACAGAAGACAAATAGAAACATGTATCAACATACCATTTTCATGGATAAGAACACAATATTCTAATAAAAAGATGTTAGGTTTTCCCACAATTTAAAATGAATATTAGCACAATTCTGATCAAAATCCAAAAATACTTGTGGAGAATTTTTAAATAATTCTAAAATGTATCTGAAAACACAAATGTTTCCGAATAATCAAAAACACTCCTGAAGAAGGAGGAAGAGAAAGTGAGGGAACTTGACCTAACAGCAAGGATTCTAAAGCAATAGCAATTAAGATAGTGTGGCATTGTTGCAGAGATAGACAAATAGACCACTGAAACAATTAGAAAGCCCCAAAATAAACATATAAGGAAACTTAATATGGCAAAATCAGTACCACAGATCAGTGGAGGAAAAGGATGTACTACTAATAAATAAATGTTCTAGACAATGGAAAACTGAAAATAGAATCGTACCTCACACCCTATGCAACAATTATTTCCTATTCTAGATGGGTGGATAACTTGAAAATAAAATCTTTTTACAAATTTAGAGTAGAATATCAGAGAGTATAATATTAGGGTAAGGAAGGACTTCTTAACACATAAAAAGTACAAATCTTACAGGAAAAGATTCATAAATCCAACTACATTAAAAGTAAGAACACTTATTCATCAAAACACACACTAAACAGGGTAAAGAGATCAGCCACAAACTGGGGAACTACTAACAGAAGAGTAGTATCTAAATTATGCCAAGAACTCTTATAGACAAATCCATTGAAAAATGGGCAAAATATATGAACAAGAACTTCACAAAAGAGGAAACACACATAAATGACCAAAAAGTCCATAGGTAAAAACATACTTAATCTCACAGTTCATCTCACTTTTAAAACTGAGACTGAGCTAATATTTCACACTCACCAAATTTACAAAAATTAGTTTGACAGTGTCGGGTGCGGTAGACTATGTGAAGCAAGAGAAGGACTTATATACTAACAATGTCAGTGTAAATTGAAAAGGAAACATTTTGGAATTGCATGGTAAAATTAAGCACACACATACTCTATAGCCCAGCAAGCCATTTCTACATTCAAAGCCTCGAGAATGTTGATAACAGCATGTAATAGAAAACTGAAAACAACCTAAATGACCATTGTTGGTAAAAATGGATAATAAATACAAAAAGGTAATGTACTGCAACAAAACATGAAAATATTACTGCTATCCACAACAGCATAGATAAATCTTACATATGTTTAAGTGGAAAAAACAAACTGAAGAAATCTATCTGGAGGATATGATTCAAAAGTAGGCAATATTAAACTGTATATCTGTACATGTATAATTGTTATATACAGTCACATACATATATGTGGTAAAGTATGAAGTGGTAAGACTGTAGAAAAGCAAGGAGTGATTAATAAGCAAGGCAGGATAGCGGGTATCTCCGGAGGGAGGAAAAGATCTGCAACGGGCAGGGGTGTCATAAATAGGTTTCCAAGATACTGGTAATATCATTCTTGCATTGAATTATGAACATGTATAGACTTCTTATTGTCACCCTTTATGATATACATTTATGTTTTCTACAATCTTATGTGTGTATGGTATATTTCACAATAAAACAGTCAACCAATCAATCAAGCTAGCTAGAGGCTAAAGAACTGCAACTAGAATCTGTAAGATGGGCCTAGTAGGTTTTCAAGGATAAATAAGAGACAGTGAAGTTTCCCTGAGGCTATGATCCATGACTGAAACCAGCAAAAAGCTTTGTACTTGAATGAGAAGGAAGCTTTGAAGTGGGGCAGAGACTCCTGCTGGTGCCCTTGGAGGTTGCTGGGGATGTTATGACTATAGGAAGTAAACGGATGATTTGAGAAGGAAAACTTGAAGAAAGGGGTATATTGACTTTCTTTTGCATCCAGGAAGGTACATAATTTGCAAACATGCAGATACAAAGAAGATACTGTCTTTTTATAAATATGAGGCATTTGTCTCAGTTACTTATACAAATAAAAGTGTATTTTCCCACATCACAGGAAATCCAGAAGAAGGCAGTGCAGAGCTTGTTGAGAGAGTTAGCAGAATTGTCCAAATGCAGGCTCTTCTTGCCACTCTGCCATTTTTTAGTTTAGGGGCTTATTGCCCCATGTAGCTCCAAAGTTCTTATCTGCCTTGAATGCAGCATTCAGGGTATTTTCCCAACTCTTTGTCAACAAAGTTAAAGGCTTTTCTATAACTCTCCCACAGCCTGCTACTCACATCATAGCCATCAAAATGGTGTCACATTTTCTTGCTGCAAGAGAGCCTGGGAAAGTACTTATTTTGCCATTGCAGACTGTATAGTAGGAGCACACAAGAGTGAAGGGGCAGAAGTGTGTATTCAACAGTGTCTATCAAAATACTCCACTAAGAATTCTTCTTTTTCCCCCAGGAGCCAGTCTACTTGATGACTTATACAAGTATTTCTTCTTCCATCACTCCCATGGAGACACCATGACTGTCATGGATCCAAAGCAGATGAATATTGCTGCTGCCGTTTGGGCTGTTATCTCTTACGTTGTTGCAGACATGGAAGAAATGCTGCCTAGGTCCTAGAAACGGCAAGAAAGAAACATTTTCATGCTTCTGGCCGGGAATCCTGGGTCTGCAACTTTGGAAAACCCCTCTTCACATAACAGTTTCATCTAACTCATCTTCAAAGCACAACTCTGTTTCATGCTTTTTGTTATTATCTTTCTGATACTTTCCAAATTCTCTGATTTTAGAAGAAGGAATCATTCTCCCCTGCCTGCCACGCATAGAATCAACATATGGTAGGGATCACAGTGGGGGCATTTCTTTATATAACCTCTTAAAAATATTATTTCCACTTTAAAACTAAAAACTTAATAAACTTTTGGAAGATCTCAGATTTTTATGTGTTCATTTATTAACATTAAATATGAAAATATTTATATTATTTATTGAAGGAATAGTAGAAGAATTACTCAATTTTAGTACGATCTTAATTGAGTATATAGAGGCATTTGGCTTTCCAATTTGTGTATTTTTATATTATGTGAATTTTAAAATGAGCTTTGAAATTTTTTAATTTACGGGAAAAAAGGATATTATCATTTGGGGAAAAAATCAAGAATGTATGATTAATTGCCTTATTAAAGATAAGTATTAGGGTCTATCACTAGATAAATAATACTATTTTGCATTTATGTTTTGTATATTTTACACAACATTACCATGAAGTTTGGACACATTCATAATTTGCTAATGACATGGTTGGAGCTCAGAGAGGCTAAATAATATTTACAGAGTCCTCTAGAGCAAAAACAGTAACCCCCATCCTCTCTGGAGCCAACTTCTACTATTGTTCCTCACACAACATCTAATATTCAATAAAAAATTACAAGACACACCAAAAAAAGAACAAGTAAGAAATAAACTTATTGTCAAGAGGTAAAGCAATTAAGAGAACCAGACTAAGAGACGACCTAGAAGTTTGAATGATCAGAGGAGTTTAACCTAACTATGATGATTATGTTAAAGGTCTAATAAGAAAAGTGGACTGTACACATGAACAGAAGAAAAATTTGAGTCAAGTTGGAAACCATAAAATGAAGTCAAATACAAATGTTAAAAAATGCAATGTCAGATATGTAAAATTTTTTTGTCAGACTCAGCCAATTGGACAAGGCTGCAGAGAGCATCGGTGTACTTGAATATAAGCCAATACAAATTATTCAAAAAGAAAAGAAAGAGAAAAGGAGAAAAAATTCCAGAGTGAATCATCCAAGAATTGTTATACAGTATCAAGTTGTCTAGTATGTGTGTAATTGGATTTTCAGAAAGAGAGGACAAAGCATCAATTGATTAATGATAATAGAACAATTGAAAGAGTAAGATCTTTCATTTCTGATGAAGTATCACACTAGTACTCTGACTGACCCTTACACTGAGATGACAAAAATGCTAGATAATTTTTGAGAAACACCATATTAAATATATGAATAAACTGATTAACAAGTGAAAAATATTAGACAAAAGACTAAGTATCAGAAGACTATATACCAAGAGATATATAGCATATTTTTTTGCTTTTTAAATGTTTTTTAAACTTATAAATACACACACACCCGTGTGTGTGTGTCTGTGTGTGTGTGTGTGTGTGTGTGTGTGTGTGTGTGTGTGTTTGAGACAGGGTCTAACTCTGTTGCCCAGGCTGGAGTGCAGTGGTGCAGTCTTGGTTCACTGCAACCTCTACCTCCCAGGCTCAGGTGATCCTCCCACCTCAACCTCCTGAGTAGTTGGGACCAGAGATGTCCACCACCATGCCTGGCTATTTTTTTTTTCTGTTTGTTTGTTTGTTTGTAGAAATGGGATTTTTCCATTGCCCAGGCTGGTCTTGAACTTCTGGACTCAAGCAATCAGCCTGCCTCAGCCTCCTAAAGTGCTAGGATTACAGGCATGAGCCACTTTCCTCAGAATTTAAAAAAAAAAAAAAATATATATATATATATATATATATATACACACACACACACACACACATATACACACACACACACATACATTTATATGTATACTATATATGTAATATATATACATGTGTATATACATACATAATTCCAATAGCTTTTGAGGTACAAATGGTTTTTGGTTACATGGATGAATTGTATAGTGGTAAAGTCTGAGATTTTAGTGCTCCCCTCACCCAACTAATGTACATTGTATCCAATATGTATTTTTTTATCCCTCACCTCCCTCTCACCCTCACTGCTTCTGAGTCTCCAATGCCCATTATACCACTCTGTATGCCTTTGTATACCCATAGCTTAGCTCCCACTTATAAGTGAGAACATACAGTATTTGGTTTTCCATTCCTAGTTAATTAACTTAGAATAATGGCCTCCAGCTCCATCCAAGTTGCTGCAAAAGCATTTCATTCTTGTTTATAGCTTACTCAGCAGTGTTCCATGGTGTATATATACCACATTTTCTTCATCCACTCATCAGTTGATGGGCAGTTAGGTTGGTTCTATACCTATTCAACTGTGAATTGTGCTGCAATAAACATATGCATCCCAGTGTCTTTTGATATAATGACTTCTTTTCCTTTGGGTAGATACCCAGTAACAGGGTTGTTGGATAGAATGGTAGAAATACTTTCAATTTTTGGGGAAATCTCTGTACTGTTTCCATAGAGGTTTTACTAATGTACATTCCTACCAGTAGTGTATCAGCAGTCCCTTCTTACCACATCCAGTCAACATCTATTGTTTTTTGACTTTATAACAATGGCCATTCAGGGGCCAGGCATGGTGGCTCATGCCTGTAATCCCAGAACTTTCAGAAGGCAAGGCAGGATTGCTTCAGTTCAGGAGTTCAAGATCAGCCTGGACAATATTGTGAGACCTTTTCTATACAAAAAATAACCATACAAAATAAAATAGCTAGGTATGGTGGCATGCATCTGTGGTCCAAGCTACTTGGGAAGCTGAGGTGGGAGGATCTCTTAAGCCTAGGAGGTCGAGGTGGCAGTGACCTATAATCAAGCCACTGCACTCCATCCTAGATGACAGCAAGACCCTGTCTCAATGGCCATTCTGGCTGGAGTAAAGTGGTATCTCATCATTTTAATTCTCATTTCCTTGATGATTAGTGATGATGAGCATTTTTAAAATAAGTTTGTTGGTCATTTGGAGATAAACAAAACATTGAACAAGCTTTCTCTTTGAGAAAGTTTAAGGAATTTAAGTTTACCACTTAGAGATTCAGAGTTTACCACTTACCATTCAGAGATCAGGAGATTGTAGACAAATCCCAGATTCTGCCACATTAAGGATACTATAGAACTCCAACAAAAATGAGACCCCCAAAATATTATACCTCAATACAGTGGTGAACAAAAATAACTCTCAGGTCTGCAAGGAAAGTTACCATGATTAAGTAAAAGCTAAGTGGAAGGTCTGAGGAAATAACCACGTATAAAGTTACAAAAAATACTCACAACTAAAAGAGGAAAAAAAGGAATCATAGCATTCTGAGCAAGAGCAAACAAACAAAAAAAGAGACAAAGAATTAACCCACAGTGTCCTCCAATATTGGAATTTCTAGGTTAACAATTATTTAAACAATGTCCATCATTTCAAGGAAGTCAAAGAAGAGTTTAAAAGTAGAACAGAGACCATGGGACTATAAAAAATAACCAAGCATGTTATAGAAAGAACCAAATAGAACTTTAGGGAATGTAAATTATACTAAGTGAAAATTTAAAATTAGGGGACAAATTTAATCAATTTAATAAGAGAATTCATAAAGTGCAAGATGGTAGTGATGAAATTTACAAGAATTTAGCACAGAAAGACAATGGAAAACATAAATGAAAGGTTAAGAAATATTAAGGATAGAGTTATGTTGTCTAATGTGTTTAATCAGGGTTTTGGGAAAAAAACGGGACAAACAATTATCTGAAGACATAATAAATCAAAATTTTCCAGAAATAATGAGATACACAAAATCATGAAACCAGTAATCCCAAACAGAATAAATAAAAAGACATATTTTAGAGAAACTACAGACCAGAAGACACAAAAGAAGCTCTGTGAAGTAACAGAGAACAGATGGACTATTTTAAAAGGAGCAATTGGACTTTTAGCTAACTTCATAACAGCAACAATGCAAGCCAGAAGACAGTGGAATAAGATCTTCCATATGCTGAGAGACAACAATTACCAACCTAACAACTCTGTGCTCAGGGAAAATCTTTTGAAAACAAGGACAAAGTAAGGATATTTTTCAGGTTAGAAAGTGAAAGAATTTACTACCAGGAGATCTTCACTAAAGGAAATTAGAAAAAGTGTCCTCCAGAAAAAATTAAATGATTGTAGAGTAGACACTAATATACAAGAAGTGAGGATATTGGCTCCAGGCCAAAATCAAACTCTATGTGTGATTTTCCAGGTATGACTTTAAGCATTACAAAGGCTTTGTCCGGCAGGCCTAGTGGGAGAAAGTTGCCCTCTTAATATGGTTTGGTTGTGTCCCCACTCAAATGTCATCTTGAATTCCCATGTGTTGTGGGAGGGACCTAGTGGGAAATAACTGAATCTTGGGGGCAGGTCTTTCCTGTGCTGTTCTCGTGATAATGAATACATCTCATGAGATCTGATGGTTTTATAAAGGAGAGCTTCTCTGCACAAGCTCTCTTTTCTTGTCTGCCACCATGTGAGATGTGCCTTTCACCTTCAGCCATGATTGTGAGGCCTCCCCAGCTATGTGGAACTGTGAGTCTATTAAACCTCTTTTTCCTTATACATTACCCAGTCTCATATATGTCTTTATCAGCAGCATGAAAATAGATAATACACTTCCCCACAGCAGACTTAGTGCTCTGCCAGTGGATTAGTTTTCCAGAAGGAGTTGCAGTCAAGGACTCAGGCCCCCTAGGGCAGCCACCCATTCCTCACCCAAACACCTCCATTCAAGGCCTCCTTATCTTATGACCAACACAGTTTCTTCCACTCTAACCCAGTTATTTTCTAGTTCTAGCCTTCCCCTGCTCTCTCCTGTCAGTTCACTGGACCATAAAAATGTCAGGAGTCCTTTGTTTAGGGCTCTCTGGTAGTGGGATGATTTTCCCTGTCTGAGTTAATTCATCTGACCCTTGCCTACTGCCATTCCCTGGGAGGAAAATGAAATGTCAGGAGACCAGTGCTTATTTTTGCCTCTTGTTTACACTATCTCTGTAAGTGATTAAGCCTTATTGTTACTTTCAATTTGGCTCATTGTTCTGACTGACCACCTAAGCCTGGCAGCTGGACAGAAATTAAGAGCAAAGAAAGTGATAACTGTTTTAAACAAACATGGAATAAATAAAAGCCACAATAATAAGATGGTATTTGAAAAGAAAAGATAAAACAAGATAAGATATTTCACTGGAATAGTATGTGAATAAGAAGTGAAATTACTGGAATTAGTGTTCTAAGGAATTTTGCGTTTGCAAAATTATAACAGTAAGAAAAATCTGACCTAGTTGACTCCATCTTGCTTCTAACCTCCAAGCTGTCTTTGGTCATTCCTGGATATAAACCAAGCTAACTTTGGGAGGAATTTAGTTTACAGTTTAGCTTAGAAGCAAGAATGATAATAGTCCCTCCCTGTAACTAATCCCCTCCCTGTTCAAGGGCTGAAACTGCCTTTGTAAAATTAATGAAAGACCACAAGATTAGGATTATGGGAGAGGCCCAAGTTCTGCTAAAATGTAGGCATAGTTTCTATAATTCCTTACTGCTCAGAAGTCATGTGGCCAGAGGCCCCAAGATTTATAACTTCCTCAGTTGCTTCTATAGATAACATCACTATTGTAGAATCTACGACTGGTTTTTGTTGTTGTTGTTGTTGTTGTTGTTTAGGTGTTTTTCAGACTGATCCCACCTGGACTCATGTCTGAACTGGTCCTGTGGCTCTGCCCAGAGTTGGCCTTACTGCATAAGGACTATCTTCCAACACCCCTGTTATGGCATCCCCAACCAATCAGCTGCACCCATTCCCTAGTCCCCTGCCCTCCAAACTGTCCACAAAAATCCTAACCTCCAACCTTTTGGGGAGACTGATTTGAGTAATAACTCTAGTTCTTCTACATATCTGACCTCATGTCAGCTAAACTCTTTCTTTACTGCAATGCCATGGTCTCAGGGAATTGATTTTGTCTGTGCAGTGAGCAGAAAGAATAAATTTAGGAGCTCATACAGGATCCACCTTTGTGGGTGCCTGCTTGCACTTCATCAGTCTCCCACAGGTCCGACTGACCTGGAGGTGAGCTCTGGTGGCCACTTATTTCTCTGGACCTGAGGGTCTCTGCCAATGTCCCTCTGCAGCTGTCCCTGCCAATGAGGCACTGTCAACCCATAGTGCCTGGGCCTAACTGCCATGTAGAAATAGTTTCTGGAAGTCATCTTTAAACTCGTCTGGTGAGTATTCTAAGTGCAACCAACATCCCCTTCCTTTTCCTGACTTACTTGGCCCCTTTTGTGAGTGCCAGTTAGCCCTTTTCTGTGGGTTCACTTGCATGGCTCTAGAAAAGAATAAAGATATTGTCTAACTTTAGGCTTTGCTAAGTTAAATATGAAAGTGAAATTTTCCAGCCAGGTGCAGTAGCTCATGCCTGTAATCCCAGTACTTTGAGAGGCCTAGGCAGGTGGATCACTTGAGGTCAGGAGTTTAAGACTAACCTGGCCAACATGGCAAAACCCTGTCTCTACTAAAAATACACACAAAAAAATTAGGCGTGGACATGTAGTCCCAGCTACTTAGGAAGCTGAGGCACACAAATCACTTGAATCCAGGAGGTGGAGGTTGCAGTGAGCTGAGATTTTGCCATTGCACTCCAGCCTGGGTGACAGTGGGAGGCTCCATCTCAAAAAATACATAAAAAAGGAACGTTAAATTTTCTAAGGTAACCACAAAAAGGAGAGGTAAAGTGCACAACAACAAAACAGCCTCCCCCATCAAATAGAATGAGGAAAAAAAGGCTTTAAAAATATCATATCATATTCTGTGACCACAATGCCACTAATCAACTAAAAACATATATAAATTTGGAAAATAAGAAATGACTCAATGAAATAAATTACTTAGTAAATAAATTACTTAGTAGTTTATGAGTCTGATATGGTTTGGCTGTGTCCCCACCCAAATCTTATCTTGCAGTGTAGCTCCCATAATTCCATCATATCATAGGAGGGACCCAGTGGGAGGTAATTGAATCATGGGGATGGGTCTTTCCCATGCTGTTCTCATGATAGTGAAGAAGTCTCATGAGATCTGATGGTTTTATAAAAGAGAGTTCTTCTACACAAGCTCTCTTGCCTGCTGCCATGCAAGACATGACTTTACTCCTCATTCACCTTCAGCCATGATTGTGAGACCTCCGCAGCCATGTGAAACTGTGAGGCAATTAAACTTCTTTCCTTTATAAATTACCCAGTCTCAGGTATGTGTTTATTTGCAGCATGAGAACAGACTAATACAGAGTCACAGAATTATAATTAAAATTAAAACATATGTACAACTGAATAATAGCACAGACACAAACAACATTTTCATATCAAAACTTTCAGGATGCAGGTAAGCAGTTTCTTAGAGGCAAAGTTATAGTTCAAAATGATAAAAAAAATTTTTTTAATGAGCTAAAAATCCCAAAGCAAGAATTAGGGATTATTGTTTATTTCCTAACTCTTTGGGTTTATTCTGTTATTCTTTTTTCTTCTCCAATTAAGAAATTGCAGAATAAACCCAAGAAAGAATTAGGGAATAAACAATAAATATGAGTAGAAGTATGTAAAACAGATCACAAGCATTCAAGAGAAAGGATCAACAAAGCCAAAGAATTGGCTCTTTCAAAATACTGAAAATTACTTATGAAAAGCTTTATGCCAATAATTTGAAACCTTGAATAAATGGACCAATTTTTAGAAAAAATGTAAATTACTTAAATGAGTTGATGAATAAACAATATTATAATAGCTCTAAAAAGATTAAATAAATTAAATCACTAGTTTAAAATGTACCCTCCACCACTCAAATTCTTTAGACCAGAGAGTTTTATAAGCAAGTTCTCCCAAACTTTAAATGAACAATTTCAATTTTACAAAATTATTTTAGAGTATAGAAGAGGGACTAATTCTAAGCTCATTTTATGAGACTAGTACAATCTTCTTAATATTAAAATCTAATTAAAGACAGTTTGGAAACTTCACAAGCCAATTTCACTCATGATCATAAATGAAAAAAAATTGAACAAAATATTAACAAACTGCATCTATCAGTGAAACAAAAAGAGAATAAATGATGACAAAGTTGAGTTTCTGTCTGATATTCAAGATTGGTTTATCATTAGAATATCAGTTAACTTAATTCATCACATTAACAAATTTAAAAGGGAAAAATTATCCAATCATCTCTAGATGCAGAAAGAGTCACACAAAACCTAAAATCCGTTTATGGTAAAAATTAAAGACATCCTTAACCAGATAAAACGAATCTCCAATAAAAGCTAAAGAAATATCATAATTAACATTGAAACGCTGAAAACATCTTTTAAGATAAGAAATAAACTAAGGGTGTTCACAGTAACTACTTCTATTTGGTAGTACTTGGATATCATAGCTGTCACAGACAGGGAAGAAAATGTCTAAGCAATGGAAAGGAAGAAAGAAAACTGTTTCTATTTGTAGACAAATATGATTGCCTACATAGAAACTTCAAAAGAATCTACAAAAAAAAGTTTCATAATGAAAAATGGGGCTTAAAAATTTGCTCAAGAAAATAAATTTTAAAAAATAAAAAATATTTCTAGACAAATACTTAGAAAATGCAACCAAAAGGGTATCATTTACGTTTGCATCAAATAATATAAAATGTTAGCTGGGCTCATTGGCACACACTAACATTTCCAGTAGTAGTTCCAGCTACTAGTGAGGGATGAGGCAGGAGAATCGCTTCTGTGCAACATAGGAAGACCCTGTCTCTAAAAATAAAAATAATGTAAAGAGTCTAGAAAAAATTTTTATGATAAGGTGTGAGATTATTTTATGGATAAAAATTATCAAACTTTATTAAAATGTATTAAAGCAGAGCTAAATAATTGGAGAAATATGCCATTCATGTTTTGGAAGACTCGATAGTAAAGATGTTCATTCTCCCAAAATTTATCTATGGAGTCAATACAATCTCTACCACAATTTTACCATGGAGTGTTGTGGCTTTGAGTTCTTCATTTTGGTTTGTTGGTTTGTTCATTTATTTAATGTGCCAAGCTGAATCTAAAGTGTAACTGGAATAGTAAGGACTTACAATAGCCAACTACTTCTGAAAAAGAAAAGTAGGGGATCATAGTCCCCTAGTTTCATTTTCATTCAAGGCAATATTGTACTTTCCTGATATCTTGTAATTTGGTATTACTATGTACTTTTGGCAAATAAATATAAGCAGAAATCAGCTGGTTTTTTGTTTGTTTGTTTGTTTGTTTGTTTTTTGAGGGGACTTAATTGTATGGTGTTTACTGAGAAGAGTTTCTACACAGGACTTACAGAAAAAAAGCAAAGCCCAAATATTAAGCAACTGAAACTCATGTTTCAAACAGATCATACACTTCTGAGTGGAAATTGTAAAACTCCCTGTATGATTTGCCATACTGTCTTTTTCTCCATGGCAAATGACAATATTTCAGATAATGCCTGCTCCACAAGCTTGAATCCAGAGTGATAACAAGGAATGACAGAACTTCCAGTTCACTCACAATGGACGTGAAGCATGACTAAGAAATATATTTCTGTTGTGTTAAGTCATTAATAATTTTGTGGAGGTTTTGTGGCCACAATATAATGTAGTCTATTCTGATTTTTTTAATCTTGTCTTGCCATATATCAAGACTTAATACCTTATTATCTTTAAGATGGCATAGCATTAGCAAAAGGATAAATGAGTAGACCAGTGGATCAGACTAGAGTTCAGATCCAGAACCACATCTGCAAAAACTTGATTTATGACAAGGTTGGTACAGATGATCTATAAGAAGAGGTAGATTTTTCAATAAAGGTTATAACAGTTATCTATAAGTAAACGATTATATTGGACTGCTACCTCAGACCTCCTCTGCAGTCTTTTGTTGGGAACAGTTGGAAAACAAGTGCTTGTTTCCCTAGTTTAAGGACACCAAGAATAGTGCCTAGTACATAGTAGGTCCACAATATGTGTCCCCTGATTAGGAATGTTAGCTGCTACTATTTTATGGCAAATTCATTTCTCAGTTCCATTCCTCCTTCCTTCCCTTTCTTGAAGTAATGATGGAAACAAGATGAAAATTCCCAGCAGGAATCCCTGTCAAGAAAGAGCTAGCCTGAGTGCCTTTCCAGAAAAGTCCTGGAATTCTCTTAAGAGAGAGGAAAGGCTTAGGAAGGAAATATGGAAACTACCAAAGAGGCAAGTCTTTATCACAATTGTGCTTTGGGTGGCGTCATTCATATCCTATCTTCACAAAAGGAAACAAGTGATCAGAAATGGAGACTTGTATTGGGGACACCACTCAGTAACCCACATGAGTAATAATTTCTACCATGGTGGCCCTTGATGACACAAGAAGATATTTTGAGTGATTAATATTGATCATGTAGCCTACAAGATGGTGTCTTCCAAATCAATCCAAAAGATAGTCAGTCACTGTCAGGTTTATGCTGGATTCAGAAATGTAGCATGTCCTGAATCTTTAACCAAGCTCAGTGATATGAAACTAGAGTCACATTTAGTCTAGGGCTAATTTTGCCCCACTGCTAAAGCTCAAACCTAAGTACTCTTGATGCTCTATGAATTATGATGTTTTTTCTCTATGACTGAAGGGACAGAAGTTCCTAGTGTTATTTTCTATATTCCTTCTAGATGGGTCTTTTCCCCAGTCTCTGATCATTTCCACAAATGCATGCACTGATCAGTACTCACCTAAAAATGTAGGAAGGTGGAACCCTTTGCAGCTCTCTGGCGTTCTCTCTGTGTGCGGAACTATCCTCTGTGACACTATGTCTTGTGAATTCTAGCTGCCTCAGCCTCTCTGGACATTCAGATTCCTCTCTTCAACTCATGATGGTTGCTGGGCTCTGCCTGGGTTTCCCTTCCCCACATTGCAACTGGAAACTCTATTAAAGAAGTAAGCTAGGGCCATCATAGTGCTCACCTCATTTGTTTTCTGTCTCTTGAGCATCATTACTCCTCATTTCTGATGTCTGATGTCTTGAAAACTGTTATCTAATACATTGTATTTGGATTTTTTTATTGTTTCATGCATAAAGGTAAGTCTGGTCGCTGTTACTCCTACTTGGTTGGAAGTGGGTGTCAGACCACTAGTTTTTGTCTAAGGAATGTACTAATATTCCTTTTAGATTTAATGCATTTTGATTTATTTTTTTCACAACTTGATTCCAATCTGGGTATGTAGATTTCCAGAAATTTTGTGAACTGTCCAAAGTCTGATCTAAAATGCTCAAATATGCAAGGTTAGTTTATCATTAGAATATCAATTAATTTAATCCATCACATTAACACATTTAAAAGGACAAAATTATCCAATTTTCTCTAGATGCAGAAAAAAAGTCACATAAAACCTCAAATCCATTTATGATAAAAATTAAAGAAGACATCCTTAACCAGATAAAAAGCATCTATTAAAAAAACTAAATAAATACAATAATTAACATGAAGTGCTGAAAACATTTAAGGTAAGAAATAAGCTAAGGGTATTCACAATAACCACTTCTATTGGGTAGTACTTGGATGTTCTTGGTATCTATGAATTACCACAGTTCAAGGATAATCTGTGGTTTATCTGGTCATCATTATTGGATTTCAAGGGTTATTTTCTAGAAAAGTTATACTCAGTTTTATAATTAGCATTAAAAATTCACTGGCTGACTGATTTCCTCTTTTTTGCTTTCTAAGATGGACATTTATGTCCTATTAGACTACAGTTCTTCCCTTTCTTTCAGGAATAGCAAAGAGTAACTTCCTATAGGAACTGCCACACCAGTTAGCTCCACCTCCCTTTGACTTGGGGCTACTGTGCTTTCTGCTTATCAGCTCTGAGCAACGTCTTAGATTATCTCCATAGATGGTGGAGCCCAGAGTAAGTTAAATTTTATAATCTTCACTCACTACTACCACCACCTACCCCAGTCACTCCAGAAATTTCAGTTTCAAGTGAACTTTAGAAGAGAAAATCTCACAAAGTTGAATTATAGTCTCATAGTTCCATCAGCTGGCAAGATTGTCATTTTCTCCCCCAAATGCCTCCTGAGTCACTGTAACTTCTAGTTCCTCCAGGAAACTAGACCCTTTTTCCACCTTCGTCTTTGGCATAGGGTTTCAGATTGTACGCCTATTGCCGTATCCTGCAAGTGGTTCTGAAAAAAATGGATCATTTTCATTCTCTCCATAAAATTGTCTGTTTCATTAACAACAACAAAAAAATTATACGGGGCCAAATGATAGCATAAATGGCCCATTTTCCAGCTGGGCTCCTTTACTGCTGCCTTATTAGAGGAGTATGGAGGGTTTGGGTAAAGGGGACAATGTGAACGTGTGCAGGTAAGGGAGCAGCCAGGTGAGTATGTTATAAATAGCACTAAGAGGAGGGGAGGTATGAAGAAGTATGTGGGAGTTAGAAGAAGAGAGGGCGGAGGAAGTACCAAGAGAGATGATATAGTTTGGATGTTTGTCCCTTCCAGACCTATGTTGAGATGTAATCCCCAATGCCGGAGGTGGGGCCTGGCAGGAGGTATTCGGGTCATGGGAGCAGATCCCTCATGAATAGCTTGGTGCTGTTCTCACAACAGTGAGGCTCACAGTATCTGGTTGTTTAAAGGTGTGTGGCATTTACCCCATCTCTCTCTTGCTCCCATACTTGCCATGTGAGACATCTGCTCCCCCTTCCCCTTCCACCATGATTATAAGCTTCCTGAGATCCTCACCAGAAGCAGATTCTAGCGCCATACTTCTCATACAGTCTACAGAACTGTGAGTAATTAAACCTCTTTTCTTTATAAATTACCCAGTCTTAGGTATTCCTCTGTAGCAATGCAAAAAGCCTAATACAAGAGGGGTCTGTAGAGTTATTTTTCTCTCGTGAAAACTCTACCGGCACATCATAATCAAAGGTGTACCAGGCAACCTTGATGCTTGCCACAAGCTGTTGAGTAACTATAACTATAGGCATTTTTAAGTATGATTCTCTTGTATTCCATAAATTATAAAAAGAACTGTTTATCTGCTGAGAAATGGTGTATCATTTGTGTGGTGGCCTATTTCCTGTGCATGCAGCTGCTTTCCAATTTGACTTTAGGGTCAAGTTGCTTTTCTGATTCATTTAGCTGAGCAGACTTAAGTGCAAATTGAGAAGAAAAACCCATTTAAATATTGTATAATGTGAAAAGGGTGAAATCTGTCACCCAAAAGAAAAAAAAAAGGAGGAAGCTAAAGGGAAAAGAGGTCGATTGCTGATTTTACCCTTGACATTGTTAAGATGTGGTTTTGAGGGTTCTGCTGTGTCTGTGGATAATTTGGAGTTTATGTTCCCCAGAGTGTTCCACCTTCCTCACAATAATTACAGTAATGACACCAAGAGCATCTTAAAAATTCTCATGCATCTACACTGCATACATTACATTGCCACTCTCAGTCCTATTTGCTCAGTATGCTCCTTTCATAATAATTTGAGATGCTTCCCATTTACCTTGAGTAAATATCAAACGGATCTTGATATCTATATCTGTCTCATGAAATATACATCCTCTCTAACTGTGCCCAAATGATTAATTTACAGCTATGTGATGATTAGCATAAAAATCTCATCACAACACAAGATAGAAATGTTATCACTAATTGCTGTTTGAAGTGAAGAATGTTTTCTGCATAGAAATTAATGATGCATGATTACTTCTCAATTCTCTGTTAAACCAGAAAACCCAAGACCATTTTTGGAGAAGAAATAAATTACCTTTGAAGTTTTGTGGAGTTTTTATCCTCTCCCTTAGATGATCCACAGTTGACCAAAGGAATGGTGGAAGGCAATGACTAATGAAGTTCCATGCATAAATGAGACATAGGTACTCAGCTCTCATCAAATCAAGTCATGCTATCAATCCATGACTCAACTATCTAAATGCAGGCAAATACTTTTTCCCTGGGCATTAGAGCCTCCCTGTAGCCTTGAAACTTGACTGACAAATATTCTTATGTTTACAGCATATCCTAGGAGTGTCCAAGTTTTTCAGAGAACCTGATGTTCTTAATATCATTGGTGATCATTCTAGGCCTGCTCAAGCAGCCACACAACTATCTATGAGTTGAATGGTACCTCAGAAAGTCTTGCTTTATTTTCCAGATTTAAAGAACATTGAGCTGTGACTTAGGTTTTGACAATAAAGTCACACCCTGGTCCAATTAGTTCTCTTAATTCTAAGTACCAGCCAGTCTATCCCAGAGATTGTAATGGAAGATGAATCTTCCCCAAGCTAAGCTTGTCTCTGAGGCTCTGCCTTGCCATCCAAATCATCATCATCATTATCACTAATACCCACCCTAGGTCAGTCATGCTGCTAAAACCTTAATGTGCATTTTTTCAGTTAATCCTCACCTGATGCAGTGAAGTAGGTCCTATTTTAATCCCCATTTTAGAGATGAAAAGTACTGGGTATACAGCTTGTAAGTAACTTTTCCAAGAACACAGAACTGACCAAATTTGACTAACATTGAGACAATTCAAAACTGAATATCATCTTCAAGCATACTTCTCTGAATAATGAGCCTTCTAATGTTCCCAGTGTGAATATATCCAGTCTAACCAGTGCATTTTCATTTTAAGAAATAGAAAGTAGGGTTTGAACAGTGCCATGCTTCAACACAGGAAAGAGGGAACCCCTGCCCTGGGCCCTGTGCTTTAGAGGGTCTCATGTATCACAAAAACACACCAACAGTAAATTTAATGAGGGATACACGGGTGCTTTTATCACTGGGGATCTGACACTCAGCGTTGGCACAGTGTGACTCTGCATGACTCCAAGTGTTCACCTCCAGGCTAATGCCATTTAGTCTCCAAAGAAAGGTGGTTCTCAGGTCCTGCCTTGTAGAGAAGACCATGTCTGAATGGTGTGAAGACAGACACTGCTTTGGAGCATGAATATTTGGGGAACAAAAGTATTCATGGAGAAAAGACAAATTCATCAACTTGTCAAATCCTTCCTCACAGAGAGCACAAAATCAATAGATTCTCACATAAGGGAGTATTGTTTCCAAGAAGTGAAGAGCATCTATTCTTTGGATTCTTGTTATGCTCCAATTTGTGGTTCCAAGGGAACTTGTGAGTTAATGTGGCATTCACAACAGTTGTACATGGTGGCATTTTGCATTGTTTAATATTTGCAATGTTAAATAATTTGTACTTATACATTTGATGTGTTGGTCTAGGTATAACACTTCTGAAATGCAATATCCATAATTTACACTGGCAACTAGGTGGACATTTCCATACTAGAATTGCAAAGTGTTATTTTGTAAAATTATTAATATTCAGCAAACATTTTTAAATCCAAGTAGAAAAAGGTTGCTTTCCTTAAATGTTTTTATTTTAAAAATTGACACATATTAATTATAGTTAGTAATTCCCCTTAATTCAAGTTAACTTTTAAATTATTGTGTTAAAAATTTGTGTTAAATTTATGCAGACTTTTTATTACAAAGCTACAGTAATCAAAACAATATAGTACTGATATAAAGATAGACATATAGATCAATGGAATAGAACAGAGAACCCCAGGTATAAACCCTTACTTATATGGTCAAATGATTGTATCTTTGCAATTAAAAAGCTTACACAAAATTTAATATAACACAAAATGTACTATCTTAACCATTTTCATGGTACAGTTCAGCAGTACATTCACATTGTATATTCACATTGTTATGCAACTATTCGTCTCTAAAACTCTTTTTGTCTTACAAAGTGGAAATTCTACTCCTTCAACTCCTCATTCCTGACTTCCCCCAGCTCCTGACAACTACTATTCTACCTTCTGTATTTATGAATTTGACTCTTCTAAGTACTTCATGTAAGTAGAATCATATAGTATTTGTCTTTTTTCCAACTGGCTTATTTCACTTAGCATAATGTCCTCAAGTTTCAACCATGTGATAGCATGTGTCAGAGTTTCCTTCTTTTTAAGGCTTAATAATATTCCATTGTCTGTATATACCACATTGTGCTTATCCATTCACCAACTGATGGACACCTGGGTTGCTTTCACTTTTTAGCTCTTGGTTATTATGCTGGTGCAATACCGGTATATGGGTGTACAAACTTCTTTTTAAGACCCTGCTCTGGATCACATGATAATTCTATTGCTGAGTTTTTGAGGAATTTCCATACTGTTTTTTACAACAACTTCACCATTTTACACTCCCATCAGTGGTGCACAAGACTCCTAATTTCTACACATCGTAACCGACACTTGTTATTTGTTATTTTCTGGGGGGCGGGGGGGGGCGTTGTTTGTTTTTTGTTTTTTCTTTATTGTAGTTGCCATCCTAATGGGTGTGAGATATGTGAAGTGGTATCTCATTGTGGTTTTGATTTACATTTCCCTAATGATTAGTGATGCTGCTGAGTATTTTGCAGGTGTGCTTATTGGTTGTATAGCTTCTTTGGAGAAATATCTATTCAAATCCTTTGCCCATTCTTTAATCAAGTTGTTTGGTTTTTTGTTGTTGAGCTGTAAGAGTTCTTTACAGATTCTGGATATTAACTCCTTATCAGAGATATGGTTTGTAAATGTATCCTCCCATTTCATAAGTTGCCTTTTTGCTCTGTTGATTGTGTCCTTTGATTCACAGAAATTTGTAATTTTGATGTAGTCAAATTTATTTTTTTCTTTTTTGGCCATGCCTTTGATGTCATATCTAAGAAATCACTGACAAATCTAATGTCATGAAGTTTTTCCCATGTGTTTTCTTTTAAGAGTTTTATACTTTTAACTCTTATATTAGGTCTTTGATCCATTTTGAGTTAATTTTTGTATATTGTGTAAGGTTAGAGTCCAACTTCATTCTTTTGCATGTGGATATCCAGTTTGCCTAACAAGATTTATTGAAAAGACTGTTCTTTTCCCATTGGATAGTCTTGACACCTTTGTCAAAAATCATTTGACTGTATATAGAAGGGCTTATATCTGGATTCTGTGTTCTATTCCATTGGTCTCTATGTCTTTATGCCAGTATTATATTGCTTTGATTACTGTAGCTTTGTAAGAAGTTTTGAAATCAGGAAATGCCAGACATCTGTTCTTTTTCAATATTCTTTTGGATATTTGGAGTTCCTTGAGATTTCATATGAATTTCAGGATGAATTTTTCTCTTTTGAGTTTTGATAGGGATTTCATTGACTCTGCAGATCACTTTGAGTAACATTAACATCTTAATTAGTGTTAAGTCTTCAATCCATGAATAAGGGATCTTTTTCATTTATTTGTATCTTCGTTAATTTCTTTCATCGATGTATAGTTTTCAGTGTATAAGTAGTCCTTTTCCTCCTTGGTTAATTTATTCCTAAGTATTTTATTTTTTTTATGCCACTGTAAGTGTAATTGTTTTCTTAATTTTCTTTTCATTTCTTTTCAGATGTTCACTGTTAGTATATAGAAATGCAACTGTTTTTTGTATGTCAATTTTGAATCCTTCAACTTTGCTGAATTTTTTTATTAGTTCTAACAGTTTTTTGGTGTGATCTTCAGAGTTTTCTACATGTGAGACCCATGTCATCTGCAAGTAGAGATCATTTTACTTCTTCCTATCCAATATAGATGACTTTTATTTCTTTTTCTTAACTAACTCCTCTGGCTTCAATAATTCTGAATATTTTAGAAGAAAAATAGCCTTTTGGAAAACATACAAAAAAAGTACAAAAATGTTTTTAATTGTTTACATTCACTTTAATTTATATTTTAGTAAATATATTCTAGTTTTCTATATTGGAATTCAAATACTTCTTAATCTTTTGGAGCATTATTTTCAACAGACTACAACTATATAATTTCGTTCTGGGTTATAAGAATTCATGATTTGTCTGAACAGAAGACAAGAAAAATAGATTTTATAGAATACATATGTAATAATTTGGGAATTGTGCATGTCTTTGTTATCCATCCAAACATTACTAGCCCATCAATAGAATATCAGACATAGGCAGTAATGATTAAATTCAACTATCTTTTTTTTTTTTTACTTTTAGTCATCATTAGTGTATATTCGTCAAAGTATTTAGTTTAATGGTTTCTTAGTCTTCTTGTATAACTTAAAAGTTTTATGTATAACTTAAAAATTTCTCTGTCACAGTCAAGAATCCCAGAAATAGCCAGTTTGGGTTGATCTGTAGCTCAATGCTCTCCTTGCCAGAGTCCCACCAACGTTAGGAACAGGCTTGGTTTGCAAGTACACTCTTACTGTAGGTTTCTCAGTCACAGAAGTTATTCTGATGGGATAACTACCCCTCAACGTTGCAGCCGGGGCGGTGTTTATGTGTTATAAATCTGTCCATGCACTCCCCTGCTTGCAGCACTTTGGTAGCTCCCCTTCCCACTTGCAATGAGTTCATGATATCCAGCCTTTTCATTTCTAGACTCAGTTTATACTGCTCCTCCTCTCTTCAGCCAACTCAGGCCACATTGGCCTTTTACCAGTTCTTCCAACATTGCCCCTCCTGTCCCAAGACCTTGGCCCATATGGTTCCCTCTTCCCATAATGCCGTCCCTTTACCCCTCCCTTTGCCTAGCTTAATCCTGCCTATCCATGGAACTCATCTCCAAGGTCCCTCCCTCTGGGAAGCCTCTTTTGAATCCTTCAACTAGATAGATATCAATCATAGCAAAATTAATTATTATGCCAGTCATATGTAAAAGCTAACACTAAGTGTTTGCTGTACAATGAAGTAGTAAGCACTTCATGTGTATTAACTCTAATTCTTGCAAAAGTCTCCCCTCTAATTTTATAAATATATTAAGACTTACACCTAAATTAAGTCACTTGGCCACGGTCACATTGTTAATTAGAGGTGAGGCCATAATTTTAATCAAGACTGTCAAACTCCAAAGCTTATATATTTAGTCCTAGTGCCATGTTGGTTTTCTCTGGCAAGGGTCCTCATTCATGATCTGGTCATTCATCCCAAATGTTCATTAAGTTTCTACCATGTGCCAGGCACTATGAGACACTGGGATTGTGGTAATAAGCAGCAAAGTAGGCAAGGTCCCTGCACTTAAGGAACTTTGTTCTAGTGGGAGAAGAAAGACCACAAAAAAGTAAAATATAAGCAAATAAACAAACAAAATTATTCCCATGGTGGAACTGGATAGGTTCTGTGATAGAGAATAAGGAGGAGGAATCTACTATTGACAGAATAGACTCAGGTGTTCTCTCTAAATAGGCGTCATTTGAGCTGAGTCCTGAAGGATGATGGGGTAGACAGAGATGATGTTTTTTCAAAAATTTACCCTTTTTGTGGTAACAGAGGCCCCAGATTTTATCTGGAGTAAGGATATGGTATTCTCCTGCCCCACTTTCTAAACAGTTGTATCCATGTGGGTCATTCCTGGGAGTGGTATGAAAAACTTCCAGGAGGTCTCCTTAAACAGAGCTAAGTAAATGGGAGTGCTCTCCTCTGCCCCATCTTCCTTCTTGCTTGAAAGTCATAGCATCAGCAGCAGATTTGGACCATAAAGCAAACTTGAGAATGGGAGTCACACATAACAGAAACAATCAGAAAGAAGTATAGGTCCCTGATACTCTGAAATACCACACCAGCTCTGGACTGACCACCTCAGGCACACTTTATTAAGAGTGCTTCCTAGTGCAAGACAACTGGACTTCTTTATCCTTCTGAAGATTTAATGCTGCTACTTGTGAGATGTAGACAATAAGCATCATGCACAAGCTTTCACTCACAGTAGCGATAAATCAAACATCCTCAGAAAGTCATTAGAGACCCTCATTATTCGCCTCTGACTCCCAATCACAGGAAATGGCTGGATTCTCTTTCTCTCTGGCATGCCTCTGGAATGTGTTTGGAAGGTGTTTGGCATGCCAGGAAGGCCACCCGATCAGATGGCACCTGCCAAACTGACATAGATAAAAACCTCCACAAAGCAGATCTCTGGGAAGCGCCTCCATGACACGTTAGTGATTTCACAAACACTATCGAATGCTCAGATAAATCTTTTGATGTCCCTGATCTTTGCACCTCCAGATGGTGGCTGAACAAACAGAAATCAGTCTTCTTTGAAACCCTTCAAAGGAGTGAAATGAAATTGCCTAAATCAGTCTGTTGACTATTTGACTTCCAAAGATCAGGAAGGCTTTCCATTTGTTCATCTTTCCAAAGACACGTCCACATTCTCTTCTAGGTACCTTTGTTCTGGGAAATTTAAATCCATAACTGATCTCTTTGATATACAGGTTTGAATTTCACGTAAAGACTCGGCTAGTTTTTCCAAAGACCGTACATGATTATTTTCAAAACAGCTGTACAAACATTCTATTAGGAAATGGTAAACAGAACTTATCACATGGAGGTAAATAATTAAGAGGAGAAACTGATGGTTTTACTAACATATTTAAAGCTCATGAAATCACAAATGTGTCATTATCATTTCACCAGAATATTCTGTATAAAATCTAGAGTGCTAAGGTTGTTACCATCTATGTGAACTGGGCCTTGGTCATGGTCGTGGCAGTAGGAAGACTATGTGGTTTCTACTTGTTTTTCAACAATTGTTAACTAAGTGTCAGCTCTTGAGGATGACTCTCACCAGATAGAAAACACCATGAAAATTACCATGTGCAGAGATGAGCTAAGAGGCTGATACTTCAGGGTTTTCTCTGTCATTATGACCCTTGTAATCAGGATTCTATAGGTAAGACAAACATAAATTTAAACTAACTCCATAAAAAAAGAGGAGATTCTGAGGTATCATGTGAACTCAAGTTCTCAGATATAGTGAGGCTGAGGCTTCAGGAACTGAACTGGAGACTGCTGCCTGCTCAGCGTGGCTTTCAACCTGCTTCACCTCACAAATATTATATAAAATGATGGTATTTCTATGGCCCACGGGGATAAAATAATGAGACTGCTCCAATGCAATCAAAAGTGGCTTACTCCTTGTCATACTGATTAACCACTTTTCCAGATTCCAGATAAAGCCCTTTATTCTCCCAGTTCCCAAGCTCCTAGCAAAGTCATGGCAGATGTTTACTGAGACCCTGTTGTGTGGCAAGCACTGTTCTACCCACTACGCCTGCATTTCATCACTCATCAAATCCTCACACAATCCTTTAAGTCAGGAATTATATTTTCTCACTTTATAGATAAGAAACCTCAATTACTTAGGGGCTAAGCAATGTGCCCAAGGTCATGGGGCTAGTGATGGAGACAGAGTTTGAATCAGTTTGGCTCCTGTTTTACCTTAACCCTCAGTTTCAATGCCCAAACTATGGAAGGTAGTAAAGCTTTCTGTAACAGGAAGAAACTGATTGGCTGAGCTTGAGTTAGGTGCCCACTCATTGACCAATCAGCCATGAGAAGCAGATGGCCTCACACTATGGTCAGCAACTAGGTGCTCCTGCTAAGCCCTGTGGAAGTAGGTAGGGGGTAAGTCCTAGCAAAAGAGTGATTAACAGTCACTCATAAGGGTCCTCTTCTTTCTCTCCCTCCCTGAATCCCTCAGGATTAAGGTTGGCTTAATCATTCTCTTTAGTTCACAGCAAGCTGTCATTCCAATGCATCTCTTGCTTTATTTCATCCTGTTTCTATTCTTCACTCCCATTATCTTCCCATCCCCAAAGGCAACCATCCTACTTTGTTTGATAGGAATCATTTTCTTTTTATGTGTTCTTACATAATGTGTCAATATATATTGTTTTGTGTGCATGCACTATTCATTTACATACATGACATTGGGCTATAGGTCCTGCTCCATGTCTTCCTTTTGTCATCCAGTGTTATGTTCATAAAATCTATCTATGTTGTTGTGTGCATGTTCAGCCCATTCCTTCTGACCACAGCATGGACCCTATGATGTGCCAGCAACATGTTTTGCTTTATCCAACCCATGTCCTCTTCAGTCATGGACTAGTGTGGTCTATGGGCTGGTAGAGGTAAAAAGGCCTCCCTTTTCATGTAGCTTGCCCACCTACTCACAGCAATGCATCACAGGGTCAAGTGTTTCCCCTCCACTTCACCCAGCTTGGGAGCCCTCTTGTCTGGAAAGGCTCCTCCCTGCCTGGTGCCTCCAGGCTGGGTCGGGTATTTATGCTCCCAAGGTCCTCCATGCCTGTCTTCATCAGAACAGAGGCCACAGGGAACCTTGGTTAAATGTACAGTTGCTGGGACCAGATTGCCTGGACTCACAACTCTGGCTCTGCCATTTACAGGTGAGTCACATAACCTCTTGGTGCCCCACTTCCTTGCCTGCAAAGTATTATTAACCACAACTACCCATAGGATTAGTGTGAGGGTCCAATGAGAAAAATCTATGAAAAGTGCTAAGAATAGTACCTGCCATCAGTTAAATGCTATTTGTGCCTATAAAAATAACATTTGTTGTATGTAATGAAATTGTGTTTACTTGTATATCTCCACCATCAGACTAAGAAATCCTCAAGTCTAAGGACCTTGGTGTTTTCATCCAGAGCCCCACACCTTGCAAGTGCCCAGAGCATAGTCAATGGATGGTGCTGTTTCCCATTCATCCTCTGGTTTGACATGGCTGCAGGATTTGTATATGGAAACTGACTGGGTTGAGGAGAGACTCAAACAGGGAGACACTGGAGATGTAGGCTTAAAAAGGAGAGATTTCCTGAAGCTTTAATGCTGTGCAATAGAAATATACAGCATCAGCTTCCTTATACGACAAGGCAGGTTACCTGTGGCGGACCCAGGGAGGGTGTCCTCACACTGAAAGTTGAGCTTGGCTTGGAGCGTGGCCAGGAGCCAGCCCATGGCCACATGCCACCACTTTCTGGCCTTCTGTGTGTTTGCTTAGCGTCCTCATCTATAAAACAGGACTAATGACATCTCCCTCACAAGGCTAACATTAGGACTTTGTGAGGAAACAATTTTCAAAAGCTTAGAACAGTGTCTGGCATGTCTTCAATTGGCAAGAAATGTCAGCTTCCCTTGGTATGATGATCACCAAACCCACTTTTCTTACAAAGTGGGGAGATACCACGTCATTTTCATTCTTGTTTCAGGATCTTGGGAATTTCTGTTTGTCCATATATGCATTTGTTTTTGTCTTTATTTATTTAGAGTTCTGGTGGAGATAATTTGTTAGCAGGTTTTCTGTTGGAAGGTGCGAGCCTTCTTCCCTAGCCTCAGTAAGTGCGTCCCTGTATGCAGAGGGGGAAAGCAATATAGCTTTCCAATCTTCAAAGCCTTCCTAAGGACAGCGTCACTCTCAGGTTGGAAATCTCTGAAATCCCAGCTTCCAGCAACCCACAGTCGAACATTCCTAGGGATATGAGAGGGCTTTGTTCACAATCACAGAACACGTATAAATAGAGATGAACTCGAATGTTTTGTTGTTTTGTTTAAACAAAAGGGACGAAGAACAAGGAAATCAAATACAGGTCCAAGGGGACCATCCTCGGCATAATAACAGCCTTTCCCACTAGCTTTCTAAGCAACCTTTAGGCTGATGCTGTGCCGCACAAAGACTTCTTTTTTTTTAATGCTTTGGTTTCATACATGGAAAGAAGTCCTTGGGGTGAATTGCTGGCTGCCCTACATTAGAGGCCTAGCAGTAAAAACCATTAGCTCTAAAGAAAGGTTAATTACCAGAAGAACTCCCTGGCCTAAGCTAAGGAGTTACAGTGATTCTCAGTGAGGGGCTAATCAGAAGGCCAAGTTGGGTGGCAACAGCCCTCTCCCAGGCAGGGCCTTAATGGGAGTGTCTAATACCATTTGAAGTGTTTGGGTTTATGTGGGGACCAGGAGTCCTGTTGTGTTTGGGTTCATTAGCTTCAGGGATCATTGCCCATGGAGATTCACTAACTAGTGGTGGGGGGAAAGGGGGAAGAAGCAAGATGAGCTGGAGAGATTCAGCAAAACCTCTTATTCTATGAAATTAAGATCTTGATGAAACCCCAGACTTTGTCCAGGGCTGTTCCCTGGTCTATCTGGGTTGGCAAATAGGTGTAGACAACATTTTACAACATCTTACACCCCATGTCATCTATTCCAGGTGATTCTGCAATCAGCTGTGCCTTAAAACATGCTCATGAAAGGTACTCTTGATTTCCAAGGAACTACATGAGATTTCTTTTAGAAGCCCTTGAAAACAAAGTTTGTTTTTTGTCAAGAAGAGTTTCTTTCGAGCCAGCAATACAATTTCCAACCTATTCACCACCCTCCACCAACATTCTGAGGGCAAATAGAAATCCAGGATGTGGAAAATTTAGGATATTTTCTCCAAAAGAGATATTTTGGCAATATATATATAAGCATCAGATTCCACAGTTACTGATTTAGCACATACTGTATGCTTGACACTGTGCGAAGCACTTTGCTTTGCTCCACAATTCCCATAATGCTCATTATTCCATGGGACAGGGGTATGCTCATCAGTTCTGCAGATGATGAGACTGAGGCTCACAGGCTCACAAAAGGCTACCCAATGAGAGCAGCGCCAGCCTCTGTCTTCCAGTCCTTTGACTTTCGTCATTTTTCCTCTCTTCTGCCCTCCTCAACAGAATAACCCAAATAGTTACTTGTAATGGCCATTAGAACCATTGTAACGAGCATTCATAAGTATTTAGTGTAATAGAAGAAATGTTAAAATGTCTCTCCACGTGGATGACTGAGTGTGACACCCCCGACCTCACCCTCACCCTCACCCTCTACTTGTGGGGGCCAGGAGTCCTGCTGTGTGTTGTTTGTCTTCCTAACTTTGGAGTGAGTAAGTATGCAGATAAACCTTGTGACAAATATTGGGTAAATCTGAAGTGGCTGTTTGTGTTGATGTTTCATTTTTATTATATGTTTTCAATATCTGTATAAATAAGTAATTTTTTCTTATAATACCTTCAAATTGAATTATATTTTAAGAACGTCTGCTTCACTGTGCTGGCACTGGATGAAATTCTGCCATTTTGAACTTCTGCCCTTCATGTCCACATGACAAGGAAATTATATAATATCTTACTGAATGATGATCTTGTCACAGGTTAATAAAAATTAATGCATTTCTATCTTCACTCTTTAGTTTCTTATCAACATTCAGCTAAAGCATTTTTAGCTTTTAGATTTGTACATTTGGCAATGTTTATAAGACATTTCACTTGAGTTCAGCCAAGGCAGTATGCAAATGAGGAGCTGACACTGTTCTGTAAGTCAGCAGAATGCAGTGGCTAACAGTCTGGTTTCTGGAACGAGCTTGCCTGAATTCGGACCCTGGTGATGTTTGTGCCCCCTCCAAAATTCATATGTTGAATCATCACTTCTGCTGCTGATCTTGGGCAAGTTACGGCACCCAGCTGCATCTTATGTTCTCTGTAAAAATAAGATTAAACTTGCCCCTGCCCTATTTGGTTCCTGTAAAACTGTGATTTTATGGAAAGTGTTTAGAACGATGCCTGGAATATAGTAACTCTATATAACTAATTGTTGTTGTTGTTATTATTATTATGCAGTAAAAAACAATGATTAGGACCTTAAAAATTTAGAAGGCAGCTGCCGTGACATCAGGAACCAGGACTTGCATATGTTGGGCCTCACCACCATGACCTTCCAGAATGGAAGTACTTGGAATACTAAGCACTTAATGATGATCTTAGTCCATCTGTGCTGCCATCACAAAATACCACAGATTGGGTAACTGATAAAGAACACGACTTTATTTCTTGCAGTTCTGGAGGCTAGGGAGTCCAAAACTAAGCTTCCTGGCACTGGCATCTAGTGAGGGCTGCCTGCTGGTTTCAAGGCGGTGCCTTGTTGCTGTATCCTCACACGGCAGATGGAAGGGCAAGAGGGCTAAACACTGTGTGACACGTCTTTTATAAGGGTCCTAATCTCATTCATTAGCTCTCCACCCTCATGACTTGATCACCTCCTAAAGGCCCCCTCTTAACACTGCCGCATTGCTGATTAAGTTTCAACATGTGAATTTTGGAGGGGACACAAACATTCAAACCATAGCAGTGATATAATGACTCTTCTTCCCAACTCATCTCTCAGGCCTGTAATGTTCATGCTGTTTTGAGAAGATTCAGTTCTATTAAATAAATAAGGTCATCATTCACAAAATATAGGCAAACAATCTTAAGATGGGAAAGTATACATAAGTAGCTGCTTAGCAAAATGTTTGATTCTCATATGCAGAATTTATGGGATGTGTTAAACATAAGATAAGCAGTTAACAAGTAGAACGTATGTGTTAAACACAGATAGAGTGAGGTGAAAGGACCGAAAAATAGCTAATATTTATGATGCAGTTTAGTACTAAATATTTGCAATGTACTAGGTAGACATTTAGACATAAGGCTAAATACCAAGAGGTACCAAATAGACACGAGCACTTAATATACATAATCTCCTAATTTGGCAACCTATTGGCTATATCCTTCTGGTCCCATGTGTTCTCTGCCCCCAAAACAAGTAGAACTTATAGAGGCTTATCTGGCTAATTGGCAAGCTACAGCTGTCACCAAGCATACTTGTCCTTATACCTCTAGTAGAACAGGTAGGTGACATCAACCCAGCATAATCCATCTGTGGGCCCTATCTATATCAGGGATTCCCAAGACCACCCTCATGTTCAGCGATTTTCTGGAAGGACTCACAGAAATCAGTAAAGCAGTTATAGTCATGGTTACAGTTTATTATAACAAAGGCTATAGATTAAACTTGGCAAAGGAAAAAGATGCAAAGGGTGGAGTCCAACAGAGATGAGGTGCAAGCTTCTAGTTGCCCTCTCCCAATGGGGTTGTATGGACAACACTTAATTCTCTCACAAATGATGTGTGATACCACATGCAAAGTACTGCCAACCAGGAAGTTTAACCAAGCCTTAAACTTGGTGTCCTGGGTTCTTACCGGAATTTAGCCACATAGGCATGGAGTGCCCATGTAGCTTATCTTAGCTACTCAAACCCTAGCTCCCAAGGTCAAACTGATAGCATATGGCCCAAGTCTACCCCCTAAATCACATTTTTAGCATAAACTATCTGGTATGGCCCAGGGCTCCTGGCAAACTGTAGCACTCTTATCAATAAGGATATTCCAAAGGCTCAGGAATTATCTCCAGAACTAGTCCAAGGGCCAGTCCTTTCTTTGGAATGTACGGGTTTGAACACCACAGACCCACTGAATTAACTCTTTTCTGCACAGTGGGATCCTTCCATTCTACTTGTGTCTGGTCCCAAGTGCATTAACTTACCCCGTCTTTCTCCTCTTGCTTCTCACTTTGTGTTTTAAATTGACTTAATAAACTTGTTATTTGCTAATTTTAATCTGCCTTTTAATGAGGCTTTCTGGGATAGCTTGCTTGATGGTGTACTTATAGACTGTCATTCCAGACTCTCATTTCATGTACTTGGGGCTAACTTCTCACCAGACATGTCCAGCCTTCATCATTTGCTTTACCCACCCATCATTAGGTAGGTAAAAAGAGGTGGTATATTAGTCTGCTTTTCCTGAGCTATGCTATGGAGGCAAACAAAACCAATGCTTACAGTGACCATGGTTATTAATTAGGAATTGGTACAACCTACCACAGTGGGATAGAGAGGAGGAGAAAGATAAAAAAGCAGATTTGTGAGAGTATTATTATAGTTGCGGTCTTGTTCATTGCTTCTGGGCACTGCTGACCACGATTTGCCTACAAGTCACATTTAGTGAATGCTCACTACAGACCAGGCACCATGCTAACCACTCTAGATGAATTAGCTTATCCTCACAAAAACCTAGGAAGTAGATATTATTTATATCTTCACCATTTTCTAGATGGGTAGATGGAGGCACAAAGGAACTTTGAGCTTGTGTGCTTTGTCAACGGTGGAGCCAGAATTCAAAGGCTGATGACAGTTCACATTCTTAACCACTCTGCTAGTCTGTTTGGGCCCTCTCATTGGTTTGTCTTGGATACCTGTAATAGAGTAGACATAACTTTTTTCACTATGAGTGACAGAAACTCAACTCAAAATGACTTAATTGAAAAGGAATACTTACTTACTCCACAAGCTTGAAAATTTCCAGAGACAGAACTGAAATTGTTGGATCCAGGAACTCAATCAGGAAGTCAGGATTTGACTGCCCTTTTGCCATCTCTCAGTTCTGTTTCTTCTCTGTTGGTCTCACTTTTCTCTCATGGCTATTGGCAACTTGAAGCTGACATTCCCAAAGTTTGGCAATCCCAGCTATATGAGAGACATTTTCTTCCCCAATTCTAACCACAAACCAAGGAGCTGGAATGGCTTTGGTTTCCCTAATCAATCCAGTCACTGGGGTAGAGCAGTGGCCTAGTGTGGGTGATGTGTCCATTCTTGGTGCTGGATGCTGTGGTCAATCCCACTTGAAACATATGGATTAAACATGAAAGAGAGCATTGACCCAAAGGTAAATGGGGTTGTTGCCAAAGAAAGAGGAAACAGCTCCAGACAGGCAAAAATAATCATTGTTCTCATTGGGTTCAGAAAATACATGAATATTGGAAGATGGATGAATGGATGGATGGATGGGTGAATGGATGGGTGGGTAGATAGATGAGTGGATGAGTAAATGAATGCAAAATGTAATGCCCAAGACAAGGGTCTGTATGATGAGAAACTCATAAGAAAAATACTTCTTGTGCACCCAAACAGTTAAGAGGGTCAGTCAAGGTTGCAGAAACTTTGCTTCTCTTCCACAAAAAGAGACACCAGGATATTTGGGGGAATGGTAGAGAAAGACTACTGAAAAAGGTATATGAAACAAAGAATGAGAACATGAGGAGGATTTCTCTAATGGAGACAATTACAGTTTTAATAGGACATCTGCTTCCAGCAGTGTGAGTTTCTGGGTGCTACTACTGTTGGTATATCTCTTTTTCTTGGTGCAGTAACTAGGCTGCAGTTGTCATGGGCAATTACAGCCCAGTGTGCAAAGTCACACATCCCATCTGGAGAGACCAGTCACCTCAACTGGTACAAGCCAGCAGGATCCTTAGGAAATACGAGTTCACTCCACAGGGCTTCTCAGATTCTCTTTAACTTTCTAACTCAAACTGTTCCTTTAGGTTGTTCTCTAGTTTTCAGCCTTGTTTGTGTCCCCTTAAAGCTGCCATTTGGAAAGCTGATTTTCAGAATGGGATTTGGCAAGGCAAACAGAGCTCTAGTTGGGAGAGAATATCTGTCCTGCCGAGAAGGTTATGAAAAAGGACAGGACGATGGATTCCAGCAGCAGGTTTACAGAAAGAGAAAAAAAGAGTGATGTACACACTCACGTACATAAGTATCTTGAACTGCTTTTGTGCAGGGCTTAGGTTCAGCAAGTCCTTAGCATATTTCAGCTCAAAACCCTTGTCACCCTGAGCCATATTTCAGAAAAAAATGTGGCCTGCATCTTTCTAGTTCATCTGACTTCGATTTTGTCCTTCAAATTTATTATACCATCTTTTATTTATTAACTCATACAGCTACTCTTATATAACAATTCCACCCTCCTATGGCTAAGTAGATGTTTATGTCTTTTGTGTTTATGTCAAAGATTTGTTGTGAGAAGGTAGGGGGAGGTTGCTCCCAAGAAGTCAAAGTTTCTTTTTCAACCCAGAAGTTTCTAAGGGTCATGAGCATCTGGTCTGCTAGGCTAGAGGGCTCAGATCTAGGGTGCCTTTTGAGGTGTGATGCTTCATTCTTTGGGCTCTGATGTGTGACTGAGTTTGCTTGCAGTCTGGGACCTAATATCCTATTTCCTTCTGCAACAGGACTGGTGATGCCCTTCTCAAGCCAACTTAGGGTTAAATGTGAGAAAACGTTTTCATTATAGAATGCAGTTTGCCAACCAAAAATTATGCTAACACTGAAATCCGAAGGGAGAGAGAGCAAAATGGGGTCACTTTTATGAACTTTTGCCAACCTGGCTGGGCTAAACGCAGCACAAAGCAAGAGAGCTGGTTTTCTAACTGCACCTTGGGCAGGCACAGTGACGGAAGTCCTTTAGGAACCACACATCACCTGCAGGACAAGAAAGTGGAGATTCGGTAGGGAGCTGGATTCTCTGCACAGATAATCCCACACTTGTCCTTTCCCTGCTCTTTCAGCTGGTGAGATACTCTGCAGGATTTTCTGCCTCATCCTATTTTATTGCCAACGTGTCTCCACTCAATCCAGTTTTTCCCAGATATAATTAATGGCAGCAAGGTCTTTCCAGCCTACAAAATTAATATAGAAATGGCTGAAACAGTGTCTTGATGGCAGAAGGAAGAAACATTTCCTTATAATTTGCCCTTCAAACAATCCACTGCATCCGAAACCGTGCCTTTTCACATGCAAATGAGGGAGCCAACCTGATATATGATCTTAACTGGGCCTCTTTAGCAAAGGAAGTCACATCTGAACTTGGCTTCAGGAACTTCTACTCCTATTCACCTTAGTACATAAGGTCAAATGAAGATTTTGTAAATGAATGCCTCACTGTATTTCTTTCCCTGACTTCCGCAGACTATTTCATTTGGATTCATATCTCACAGTTCAGGAATTAATACTGACAATTCATCTGACAATTCGTTTAACGAAAAAAGGAAAGAATTTCTTACATATAGAAACAGATAACCCCTTCTCCCAGACTTGAGAAATTTAAATGCATAACTTCATCTTAGAAAGAATTTAAAGCCAGTAGCTCAAAATAGTGAGAGGAAGTAAGAAGTGGGCAGGGCAGACCAGGTAGGCCATTATAAGACTTGCTAAAGACTTTGAATTGGAGGGTAGAAAGCAGAAATGACATGATTTGAATGAATACTTCCTCTTTTTATTTTTATTTTTTATAAAGTTAGGATTCAAATTCTATTTAGGATGCTATTTTAAAAAGAGAAAATGAGAGAACCAGAAATCACCAGTCAGGAGCTGCCATATTATTTTCAAATATTCTTTTCTACAAGTGGAACTGCCAACATAATACCAGCGTACTCATTGGTCTTGCCACAAAAAAGAGAATTTGTGAGAAAAGTCAAAATTCAATTTATAACATTCTTTCTCCGTAAATGACTAGAGGATATCAACTTTTTCTTTATGATATGACTTAGACTAAGAACTGTGATCCTGGACGAGCCTTAGCTTCCTTGGGCACCCTGGCTTCTGTCTATGACTTGCTATGCTTTGTCATTGAAAGCTCCTGGCTGACTTTGGTCAAGTCACCCACCCTTGCTGGCCTCACTTTGCCTCTTCTGTACCATGAGTCCAGACAAGAGGATCTCTGAGGCATTTCCATCTGCCTTCTCATTATTCTAAGACTCCACTTTGAATCTATATTTCCAATTAAGTGAGTGATCTCTGAATGATTCAGAAGGAATGTCCTAAATAAGTGGTTCTAACCCTGCCCTGCCCTATTCTCCAGAAGGTATCACTCCACTTGCCTCCTTTACACAGAATACTCTGGACATGTTTGCTTACTTGCATGTTTCCTTCCCTGCCTTCCTCTTGTGACTTCCATTACAATTATCTTTTCCTCGCAGCTCCCACACCCAATTGTAGCAATCTCTCATGTGCTGGGTAAACGTCCCTACAGCACCTCTGGGTACAAAGCATAACAAGGCTCCAGTTTCTAACCATCAGAAAAGAGAAAGTTACTGACCAAAGGTGCAAATGCAAGAAAGATAGTTCAAAAGAAAAGGAGGTCACACGGCAAAGATTTCCTGGGGAAACAAACAGAAGGAGGAGGAATGGGGTCAAAGAAGCTGACAGAAATAGCCTCAGGACATTTGCACATGAAAGGCTCTTGAAGCCTATCTGTGCTGCTCAGTCTCAGATTTGGTTTCCTAAGAGGTAAGTCTGGGAAAGAGAGGCTTCTAAAACCAGATTTCAAAGCATCTCTCACTCGATTTCTCCAAGAAACAAGCCTCTAGGCCTCCACACACAGAAATACTTTCCACAAGGTTTTGCCTTTTGGGGTTTAGAAGGGAAACGAGATACAATAGGCCATTTGGAAGGGAAGGATAGCAGGAAAAAGGGGGACAGCTAGTGGAATAATAACCACCCATCCTAAATAATATTGAGCCCTAAACATGCAAACCTGCATTTAGAGCACAAAACGATTCGTTTCCGCATAAAGTCTTTACAAATATTGAAGTTGGATGGACAGAAAAGAAACAAATCTTCATTTTCATATTTGCAGGAAATATCTGAGTTTTAGTTTGGGAGGCAATGGGGTGCTCGAGGGCAGGAAATGATGTCTTGAACAATTAAGGTGCCTGCTCCTGCCCTTCAAGGAAGCAGACTGCCTTCCCACCCACCCTGAAGCTGTCACTGGGGTGTCTACCCACTGTGTTCACTTCTGCAAACTTCCCTGACAGAAGAAAGGGAGACTTTCAGCTGCACGCTGCTCCCTGGCTCTTCGGAGTGGGTTCTTTACACTGTGCTTCTCCACAGCATGGACCACAGATTAATTGCAGGCATCTGACTGGCAAAGAGCTTGCTAAAGATGCAAGGTTCTGGCCCCCACCCCAAACCTCTGACTTTGAATCAGTGTCCAACATTTATTTATTTATTTATTTACATACTTGTTTATCTGTTTTGTTCACTGCTATATCTTCAGTTCCTAGAAAATTATTGAATATAGTAGATGGTCAATAATTTCGTACTGAATAAATGAATGAATTCACATATTACATTCACTTGGCCACAGTGGTTGGGTTTAGGAAACATTTCCAGTATGACGTAAGAAGATCCAGTTTGAGGGCTCTTGTTTGGGAATGAGAGCCATTCTTTTATTACTGGGATGGATTAAAAAAACGGTGGGGTGATTTTTGCCTGAGAAAAAGGCAACAAAGAGGAAAATGGATCCGAGAGATTGAGTGAGAAAGACTGGGCCCCAGTGACACTAAACTTCTAGAACCAGCTGTGATTTCCTCGGGGATGAGAGGCAATACATTCCTTCCTGCTGAAGCTATGCTGACTGGGGTCTTCATCACTCACTGAGACCTGCCAGACTTCCTGCTGCTTCCATGTCAGGATCACACGCCCAGGCTGGGTGACAGCTTTTTCAGAGCAGAGTTGATGTCTTTTCATGTTTCCCATATCTCTCCTTTTCCAGCTTCCTGTTCTTGGGGGTCTTTAATGTAGGGCAGGGCTTACTAGGCATGGTTATGATTGTTATGATTATTGTAAGAAACTTATTTTTTAAAATGACTTGAGAATTTGCAGATCTTTTTGTACTTATTACCTCACTTGATCCTTTCAAGAACCCATAAATCAGCCGTGGAAGTATAATCCTCGTCCAGTTCATTGATAAGAAAACTGACACTCGAGGAGACGAAGGCTCCAGTCCTGGGGTCAGATGACTCATATGCAGCAGGGTCTGACCTGGTCCTCTAATCACATAGCCTTTGCTTTTTCATTTTGTCTTTATGTCTCCTATTCAAGAAAAAATAATAGACCTAAGATTCAGTGTGTTTTCCCTAACGAATTTATAGACTTGAGCCACAAAAGAACACTTGAGATTGGCTGGGCCTTGCAGGAATGTTTCTGAGTCCCACTGTTGGAATTTGTACATGGAGCAAGTCTCTGACAGGATGATACTCGGGCCGTGGGTGCTTGCTGGAGCTTCCAGACACTTTATGATGAGAAATTAGCTGAATTCGTGTCAGTGGCATCTTTGCAGCCCATTTCCTGGTACAGATGGTGTAGGCTGAAACACAAGAGTGGGATGGAAATCCATCCTGGTAGAGTTCAGCAGATAAATGACATATTGTAAAACTTGTGCCCAGACAACATCCCAAGGTACAAGACACCATTTCCCCTTTACCACCACCTAATGCTCACTGTTGAGAAGCCAGTGCTGAATTAGCCTAGACACACACACACACACACACACACACACACACACACACTCTCTCTCTCTCTCTCTCTCTCTCTTTGTCTTGTAATTTATTTATTGGGTGTTTTAAAACTGTACCTTTAGAAAATGACTATGGATGAAAGCATGGAAATAATATACTGAAAAGCAAATATAAATATGATACTAACGAAAACTATAGCAAGATATAAAGTTCACCCTAAAAAATCACCTTGTTGAGAAGAGTCTGTTTAAAGATACAAGTCAGAATACAAAGGCTGGTACCTTGTACTTAGGTAAATTAAAAAATCCAGAGTCCTTATGGATTTGACGCTTGCCATTGGAATCATAAATATTGCCATATTTATAGATAAACCTTGACAGTTATTAACAGTAGTAGTAATCATAATGATGATGAATATGTTATCTGAAATAAACAATGGCTAATACTTCATTGTTGGCCAAGAACTCACTCTCCACGTGTCATCTCATTTGATAGAACAGTCCTGATGAAAATGTGGAGCTCATCACAGGCAGTTCAGAAACAATCCCATGCATTGTCAACCATTGTCCCAAAGCATCAGCTCTCAGAGCAAGAACAACTCATTGAGTCCAGCTGGATCATTCTACAGATAATAACAATAGCCAACATCTGTTAAGCCAGGACCAGCGCTACCCATTTTACATTCATTATCTCATTTAATCCTCACCCCCAGTTTACTGGTTAGAAACTGAGGCTTAGCAATGTTACGCCATTTATGATGGTTACTCAACTACCAAATGAGAGAGTCAGGCTGTGTGGTTTAAAGATGATATCCTTGTGGCTCAAGATATATTGCTAGTGCAGTCCTGCACAACTTCATGTTCTTTACTACCAGAGCTAAGGTATGACAAATTTTCTGCTTTGGAGCAAAGGGTCCAAAAGAAGACAAATGAAAGAGAACCTATACTAACTAGCCATTTGCCCTTTGGAAAATCAGCATCCTCCAGCCTTGTCTTCTGCAAAACAAGACCCTTAGACTGAATGCTCTCTGAAGAATCATTCAGATCTAACATTTGATGATACCATAAAATATATCATATGTGGTGATAGGCCAGTGTGCTGGGAAGGGAAATATTGCTATTACCAAGAAAAAAAAAAAGGAAGAGAGGAATAAGCATAGCTACTTCTGAATTCTAGAGAGGCAACAGAATTCATCCCAGGGGACTCTTAAAATGGATCCTAATAGGTCTTTTGGTTGTTAGCATATTTCTTGTAAAACAGTCTTAAAAGTCTTCTGGGGCCCGTAAGCAAGTGATTTCTGTACTTCAGAATCCTTCTCAACACAGGGCCCCAGGCAGACACCAATAAATGATCAAAGTGGGCTTGCAAGATAAAATGTATTTTATATCTTTCTTACAAAAGAATATCTTGGTTTTAAAAAAGCATATGCCTTACAGACATCTCAAGGTTATACTGTCATGGTAAAATAAATGGTGAATGGGTGAAAACCTGCTGGGCAAGTGCAAGGCCTGCTATATGCAATTGCCAAGGACAAGGTTAAAATGCATCTGGAAATGAGGTAGTCCAAGCTGTGGTCATTGGTTGGCTCTGACAGTGACATTCATAAACTCTCAGTCTTACAGTCTAATACCTCTGGGATAGAAATTGATGTATTCACTTTCAGCCAGGAAAGAAAGAGAGAAGCTACTTAGGGAGAGTCTACGCTCTAGAGCGTGGGGCTCCCTCTCTCTCTGGGAAGACTGTAGCTACTCTCAGCATGCCAGCTCCCACAGAGCTCACAGACAAAACATCATACAGATGAAAGCCCCCTATCAATCTAGTTTACTTCTCTCTCCTTTGGGAGTGAAGATGAGCTTGTGGGATCATAGCAACAAACTGTAAATAATCGTTGCAGGGACAAATGGATGACAAGAGCATCTGGGTGGGCTCTTGGCCACTGCTGCATTCCAGGTCTGCCTGCTTCAGTCACCACCACGCCCGACTCAGAGACACCTCCCGAAGGGAGTGTGTGCCCTCCTGGATTTCATTTCTACTGCATTTAGCCTTCCTATTCTTGCCAATTTCTCTAGGCTGAGTGAAAACACAGCTGGCAAATCGAACTTTCTTCTCAGAATTGTGCACGCCCATGAGGCCCTTTGATTCTCTGTAAGAAGAGAAAATGGTATCTCCTGAGGCCCCAGCTGGGTGTCAGTCAAATAAATGCATGGAGTGGCCACTGAGTGCCAGGCTCAGGGTATGCAAGAGAATCCAAGGGGTGGGAGGGCATGGGTCTTACTTCATGGCCCTAGCAGTCTAGATGGAAAGATGACTGAAATAATAACTAACAATAACAAATGAAAAAATGGTCATGTGCCAAGTGCTATGATGGAGGACAGTGAGCAATGAGAGCACCACATGGGGACCAACCGGGTCGTAGAACTTTCTATGTGCTGAAAGTTCATGTGCACCCACTTCTGTGTGCATATCCACAGAGCTTTGTACCTATAGCTACACCCTTAGCATTACTCCCTCTCTGCATCAATTTCAGGTATTTTCCTTAAAATGCACTCCTAAGTCTAAGGATAGCCATGTTCTCCAGCTCCTAAAAGCAGCAATGGCAGCAGTCCGTCATGGTGGTCAAGGCAGGACCCACAGCAGGAAGACTATGGTGCTACAGCAGCAGCAGCAGCAATGTGGTTCTACTGGCAGCGGCCTCTGTGGTGAACTGAACTCTCGGGGTGCATCATTTCACCTTTTTCTCCATGGGCTGAGGAGCAGTAGCAACTCTCTGCAGCTACTCATCTGTGGCTTCCCTTACCCTTCTCCTTATGCCATCTAGATGTTTCAATCAATTCCCCAAATAGAATTTTTTCTGCTTGAAATGTCTGGTGTGTTTCAGTTTTCCTGACTGCACACTGACTGATACAGGGTGCAAAGATGTCTAAGAGTTGGCCCTGCCTTCATGGTCTGCTGAGGACTAGCCCTTGGCCTTCCCAGCAGTAACATGTGAATTCTCTTCTCACTTCTCTGAGAGCGATGAGGTAAAGAAGGGAAACCCCTTCACTATCCCCAACTAAATGTGTCCTAGCTTGACTCATTTCTGGGGACTAAGAGCTTTCTCTCACTAAATATAGGTACCCCAAAGCTTTGTGAATTGCTAGACGTAACTTGAGAAAAATAAAAGTGAATGAAAAGCATGTGCTGAAGGAAACTTAGCCAGGGTAGAGAGAAGTATGAATGACAAAAGCTGGCCTACAGAGAGGACTCAGAAGATTAAGAGTCAGCAGTAAGTAGGAAGAAACAGAATTCAAGTCGGTCAGGCCACCTCAGCCTGTTGGCCAGACAGGGTGTGATAAAGGAGAAATGAGCTTCCAATCTGCTCAGATAGTTGGGATATTTCTGTACAGCCAATTTCAGTCTAAAGCTGGGTTTGTATCTGCAACCTCTCTATAACATGGTGGTTAAGACATGGCTCATGTGTCAAATCACACACTAGCTACATGATTTTGAGCAGGTTGTTATATTTTTTTTGAGCCTCGGTTTTCTCATCTGTTTAACAAAAAACAGTAGAGTCAGGGGAATGTGATGGTCAATTTTAGGTATCAGTTTAGCTGGAGCATGACATCTAGATGTTTGGCCAAACACATCTGGATGTTGCTAAGAAGGTAATTTTTTAAATTTGAGATTAATGTTTAAATCAACAGATTTTGAATAGAGCAGAGTATCTCCATAAAATGGTGCGTCTCATCCAAACAGTCGAAAGCCTTGAGAAAAAGGCTGACCTCTCTCGAGGAACAGAGAGTTCTTAGCCCTCAGACTTGAGCGGCTTCATCAACTCTTCCTTGGGTTTCCAGCCTGTCCTGCAGATTTTGAGCTTACCAAGCCTCCTTCAATTGCAGAAGCCAATTCCAATTCTTGAAACTAATCTAAGTTAATCTCTCTCTCTTTCCGTCTCTCTCTTTTCTCTCTCTCTCTCTCCCTTTCTCTCCTCCCTGGATAACTACTATAGGGAGTAATCATTTCTACATTACCAAACATGGAAGCCTGACAGCTTCAGAGGCTGTTACTCAGCTTCCTACAACTTGATTCCCTGGGCTGGGCTGAGGCCCTGAGTTTAGAGGCATTTACATTATGCCCTGAGTAACAGCAAAAATCAAAGCCCCACTGATAGGAAGAGAGATTGTACCATGAGCACCCGAGAGAGCCCACTTCAAGACCCAAGGGATGAATGGGGCATGTTTGCTGAGGAGAGACCCCGTAACCCTGCCTAAGACTGACTCCTTGGCTGCCTTCCAGAAGCTTAGCTTGTATCAGAAGAGACCTTGGCTGGGCTCATTTTTCTGGGGGTAATTGGTAGGGGGAGGAATGGTGGAGTCAGCCCCAGAAGAAGTTTATACTGGCCCAGGAATTCATTTGGGAAAAACAGCCTGACTACTAGACCACTTAAAAGGAAGACTCACAGATTCTTTTTTTCCCTAATCTGTGGAACTTTCTGTGCCAATAAAAGCAGCTTAATTTGTTTGAGATAGCAAAATTTTTCTCCCATGTCCAGCTCCACTCTCAAGGAGGAGAAAACCATCTATGTTCATCTGTGCTAGAAGGCTGCTCAGTATGAGAACATGGAGGACCGAAGTGATTGAGCCTGACAGGCAAGTCCAGTTTTCCTTTCGCAGGGAATTGGGGCAGCAGGCAGGAAAACTCTCGACTTCAGCTCTCTTGCTCTGGTCCTCACTCTGACATCACTGGCCCTTCATTGAACCTGCTCTCTTCTCTGTAGCTGCACTTCTCTTGGTCTACAGCTTTAGTCTCTCCTTTTCTCCCATAGTCCCTGCTTGTTTAGCGCAGAGTGTGTGGAGATGTCAAACCATTACTCTTCAATCTTTACCTCCCTGGGTGATTCTTCTGAGAGGTGCCCTGCACAGATGCTGGCAATGCCAATTCTATCCCCTCTGCATTTACCATCACTGTAAATGTAGCCCAACTTCCACCTGCCAATCAGCACCCATGATGCTTTGCCCACAGCCTCGCTTTAACTGCTAGAGCCCCCCTCTACCCACTGTGCCCACTGGAGCCCACCCAGCCCCCTCTGCCCTCAGACAGGATGACCCCAAGGCCTGTGCTCTACGCTGGCTCCCAGCGTTCCTCAGTGTCCACAGTGACAACTTGCCTGATGAGGTGCTTTACTTGGCTGCTTTCTCATCTCACTCTTACTGCCCTACTCCTTACCAGTGCTTCTTGCAATCACCTCCTGAAAACCACAGTGGTCCCCTCGTATACACAGTTTTGCTCACAAAGTTTTAGTTACCCACAACAACCCAGTCCAAAACTATTACATCACTATTCTTGTGCTTTGGGGCCATTCTGAAGTAAAATAAGGAGGACTTGGATACAACCAATACCGTGACAATCTGGTAACTGAGAGGGTGTATTGGCTTCTTTTCATTTTGCTATAAAAAACTGCCCGTGACTGGGTCATTTATAAAGGAAAGAGGTTTAATTGACTCACAGTTCAGCATGCCTGGGAAGGCCTCAGGAAACTTACAATCATGGCAGAAGGCAAAGGAGAAGCAAGACACCTTCATAAGGCAGCAGGAAGGGGAAGCACTGAGTGAAGGGGTAAGAGCCCCCTTATAAGACCATCAGATCTCATGAGAACTCATTCACTATGAGAACAGCACGGGGAAACTGCTCCCATGATCCAGTTACCTCTACCTGGTCTCTCCCTTGACACGTGGGAATTATGGGGATTACAATTCAATATGAGATTTGGGTGGGGACACAAAGCCTAATCATATCAGAGGACTACTAGGTGACTCAAGGTGGGCAGTGCCACAGTGTGGAGATGCTGGGCACAGGGAGGATTCATGTCCTGGGTGGGATAGTGGAAGATTTTGTCACACTACTCAGAACTAAGCCCTATGCAAAACTTATGCATTGTCTCTTTCTGGAATTTTGCATTTACATCACAATGCCTACATCATTCACCACACTTCAACTCATCACATAGGCATTTGATCATCTCACATCATCGTAAGGAGGGTGAATACTGTGCAATAAGATATTTTGAGAGAGAGAAAGACCACATTCCTGTAACTTTTATTACAGTATATTTTTATGCTTGTTCTATTTTATTATTAGCTATTATTGTTAATCTCTTACTGTGCCTAATTTATAAATTAAACTTTATCATAGGTATGTACATATAGAAAAAAACATAGTATATATATGCATAGGATTCTGTACTCTCTGCAGGTTTCATGCATCCACCAAAGAGCGTAACCCCCATAGAAAAGGGGGCTACCGTATTTGCACTTGAATTCTTGTCTCAGGATCTGCTTCTGGGAGAAATGTGAGCTGGACATCCTCCTGTTGTCTCTGGAACTGCCTGTGTTCCCCACATGCCCATGGGCATGAGCCTTGGAGCAAACTTTCCTATCTACTATTATGGCTTCACACCCTGAAATTTGCTCACTTTGGTAATAGTGGGAGAAAGCAGGTAGGGTCCAGCATTTCCTTGCTGTTAGTTGTCAGCCAAGACTGTTCCCTCCTGTTTGGTTATATCTCATTTTTACACCCTACTTCAGCTTCTCCCACAATGAACACACACAGGTTTCCTTCTAGAAGCTATTCCAAGGTTGACTTATGGTACTCCGCTAGTTTTTCTTACTATTTTGCTTGTTTCTCATTTTTTAACCCATCTCTCCTCTCTTTTTAAAAGTGATTGGCTCACGACTTCTGGAACAATTCAGCTCATCACATGACCTCTTTCTTGTACTCCCAAGCCAAGTGCAGGGAAATGACTCTTCTAAGGAATCTTCAGTCGTCACTGGCCCCCATTGCAACTCTGTCAAATCAGAAACTAGCCTTCCTGAATCAGCCCCTTTCAAAGCTATTATTATTTATCTTTCTGGTCTCCGAATTCCCTCAATCTAGTTGACATCGTTTGAATGCAGACAGGCTTGAAACTATACCCAGGGTGACTCAGCATCCATTGACTTGTGTCCTGTCATTTCCAGCAGTGACAAGACCCCTAAGTTAGCTTTGCCCCAAGGTGAGGTCGATGACCCCAGTAATTATTGCTCCACTTCTGGGTGTCTCTCACTGTGCGTGGCCATTAATTCCTGACTGATAGTAATGTTGTTCAGTGTGATTTAAGAAACAAAACCTAATATAAATAACTATTTCTGTTGCTGGTAATTGGATCAAACTTCCTCAATGTTATCCCTAACACAACCCAACTCTCTGGAGAAACCCTTGATTGGGATTTGGAAAAGAGAGAGGTCAGTGTTCAATTCTGTCCCTACCTTTCGAGGTTTTCCTTTCTGCCTGCTCCTTAGGTTTCTAAGTGACTGTGAGGTTGGTGGGGTGCAGGGAAGCCATGGAGGCCAGTGCAAAGCTCCTGGGCTTTGAAATCCTGACATCCTATGTTGTATCTTAGTTCTACTATATGCTCGGCATGTGACCCCTAAACAAGTTAACCACCACTCTGAGCCTCAGTTTCCCCAATTGCAAAATAGGAATGATAAAATCTACCTGCACATTAAAAGAGATACAGTATGTCTAATTCATGGGTCAACTATGGAGAAAAGTGTGTTGAAATATTTCACCCTGATGATGGATTGGTTGATTTATTCTTGAAGTTCTGATAATATATACAGAGAACTTAGCACAGAGCAGGCACGATTGGCCCTAAATAAACACACACACTTACCAGGCAGAAAGCTAGAGTGATAGATATCAACATTTTATTTCTCACAGCCATAAAAAAGAATGAAATCATGTCCTTTGCAGCAACATAGATGCAGCTGGAGGCCATTATCCTAAGCAAATTAACACAGGAACAGAAAACCAAATACCGCATATTCTCACTTATAAGAGGGAGCTAAACACTGAATAATCATGGACAAAAAGTTGGCAACAATAGACAGTGGGGACTACTTGAGGAAGGAGCAGGGAGAAGGGAAAGGCAGAAAAACTAACTACTGGGTACTATGCTCAGTACCAGGGTGATAGATCATTCGTACTTCAAACCTCAGCGTCGTGCAATACACCCATGTAACAAATCAGCACAGGTACCTCGTGAATCTAAAATAAACGTTGAAAAAAAGTCATACGTGTTATGTTTGAATTCCAGTTTATGTGTCTACCAGCTGTGTGAGCTTTAGGAAAAAATACTTAATTGATTACCAGTTCTTCATTCATAGAATGGTGGTAACAATTCTAGCTATATGGTGGGCATTCAGTATTTCCTATTTTTTTCTGTATTTCTTTCTATCTGCTTCAAATTTGAGGTAGTTAATAGTGTGGACTCAGTTTAGTCAATTAGGGCAAAATGTGTTTGTCATTTGTTGTTGCTTTGTGATTATTTTGCCCCATATCTTCTAATGTTAAACTTCTCGATTAAAAACAAACAAAAGATGGCAAAGCCTGAGACCATGCTTAGTTAACAAAAGTTAAAACCTAAAGGTCTCACTGTCCTGTGTAGTAATGCCCCAGGTGGGGATTAAGCCACATATAAAAGATGTGAACCTTATCTCCTAAGATTCAATAAATGTATTTTATTTTGTTAGAAAACAATTTCCTTCAGGCTTAGGTCAGAATTTCTCTGAAATAAAATGGCAACATATCTCTGCTTTGTCACTATTCTCAGCAAATCATTAGATCTGTGAAAAATAAATTTCATTTTAACAAAACATCACTCTAGCTCAGAGTCAGCAAACTATATGGCCCGTGGGCTAAATCTAGTCTGCTGCCTATTTTTGTATGGCCGATTTTTTACATTTTAAAATATCCTTTTAGAAAAACTAAAAGAAGAAAAATAGTTTATGACACAGAAAATGATATATCTGGCCCTTTATATAAAAAGTTATCCAGATTCTAGATAGATGGTTTATTCAAACTGTGTTAGCTCTAAAAAAAAAAAAAACTGCCTCCAAGTTACCTTGAGTAAGGGGTATTTATCATCAGGCTGCAAGTTTCCACAGAAAGAGCTGGGGCAATCCTAGAGCACAGTGCTGGCATGCAGCAGGCTGCCATCCCAGAGCGGATGCCTCACTGACAGTGACGGAGTTCCAGCCATGCTGCAGGTGCTGCAGCCCCCGACTTAGAGATGGCAACCTCTACAGGCACCAAGCAAGAGAAGAAATCTTGAGACCTCGATTAGACTACAAAAATCTCAAGCCTTTCAAAAGCCAGGTCAGTTTTCATTTCCTTATCTTCCTACTGTTGACTGAGTTCTATCTACCAGGTGCTGTGCTGAACACTTACGTCCATTGTCTCCCTGACTCTTCTTAAGAGCTCTGTGAGGTCAGTGTGATTATCTCCATTTGATGGCTGAATAATCTGAGACTGAGAGAAATTAAACACCATTACTTGCTTTGGTTTGTTCCCTCCAAAACTCAAGTAGAAGTTGGATCCTCAGTGTGGCAGGTGGGAGGTGGGGGCGAGTGGAGATGTTTGGATCATAGGGGCAGATTCCTCATGAATAGATTAGAGCCCTTCTGGGATGAGTGAGTTCTCGCTCTCATGAATGGATTAGTTCCAGAAAGAGCAGGTTGCTAAAAAGAATCTAACTTCTTCTTCTTCCCCTCTCTCCATGTGATCTCTGTACAGACCCACTCCCCTTCCACTTTTCACCATGAGTTGAAGCAGCCTGAGGCCCTCAGCAGATGCAGCTGTCCAACCTTGAATCTTCCAGGTACCAAAATTAGAAGCCAAATAAATCTTTTCTCTATAAACTACCCAGTCTCAAGTATTCTGTTATAGCATCACTAAACAAATGAAGCCCACCTTAAAAGTGTGGATTTGAGGTTTTAAACTGCATTTTTCTGACTTCAAGAGTCCCTGATTCTACACATTATACTCTGCTACCTCACATATGATTGATTTTCTAAGAAATGGAAAGCAAAAGCCTGTTCATTTTAAGATAAAGTCTGAGCTCTTGTCTGTTTTTCACTGTATTAAGGCTATGGAGTGGGGTACAAAACTACCACTGTGGGATCTCAGATGCACTTGGTTGATCACACCCAAAAAGTGCAATAACTTGCTTCAATGAGGCTTCATTTCATGACCACCAGTGCACACTCTATCTCCCGAGATGTACAGTGATTAATTTCTCACACACTTGGGATTTGGAAACTTAAACATGAAAGTGAGTGGCTCAGCAACCCTCCAGTTTGGACTACGATGTGACTTTTCCCCCAGCGATGCCACCACTATTGTGAAAAGCATCACTAAGACTCAATCTCCCTGTAGGAATACAGTCCATTTGGACTGGATAAGAAACACAGTCTAGGATGCAGGGGTGTCCTGGATGTCCATTTGGTGCAGACTCCTGTGCTGCCCCCTGAGAACTCAGGAACTTAGCCTGTTCCAGAATATATGGTGGGTCCCAGGGAAAGGGCAGAGGGATCTTCCCAGTATTCCTTATAGGATCTGAAAGGAGACATTGAGCTTTATAAAGAGTGATTGTTTTCAGGTAGCAACTAAAAGCTAAATTTTGCATCCCTAGGACATCCTGATAAGTCTGTCTTAAAATACTAAAAGCCGTCTTTTGGCAGAAATGCTCCTACCAATATTTTTTTAAGTTTCAAGTGTAAAATATGAGTGGCATATGTATGCTCATTTATATTAATGTTACAAAACTCATCAAACATGAAAAGATGAAGTATATGACCAGTATTAGCAATGGGCCTAATCTATTTTTAAAAGAAGTAGAATACAATATACGTCAAACACAAATACCAAAATCCTGTAAAATAACTAACTAACTAGCACAAATGGTTACAGAATGCTGATCTATGCCCAGTGGCCAATTTGGTGCAATCACAGATCAGGTTGGGGATAACAGTTTATGTCAGTGAGTCTGGGTGTCTGGGAAACAGACCAGGCTGACAGACAGCAGAGGACTCTATGGAAGGAAGACACAGGGGATCTAGAGTCTGGAAAATCAAGAATGAAAGCATAAATGGCAGAGAAGCACCTCCCATCCTCCTGTCAATGGTAGATGGCAGACTGAGTCATGCATTTCTCTGTTCTATCCTCCCATTCCCTCTCTTTCCCTCTCCCCTGTCCCCTGTAACAACCTCTCCAAACACTATCAGAATTTGAGTCACCAAAACCATCTTTATGGATCCTCTCTCTTTGATTTAAAAAGAGATATCGCCAGTCCCCACTTCCTATGATCTGCCGTTTCTTGGTACCATGCTGTCCTAGCACAGCTCCCAGGATTCTGTCCATAGTGGTACCAGGAAGTGGGCACACTTTGGCCCTTTTGGGTGTGACAAGACATCATCTTTACTGGAAATCAAGTCAGTTGTAGGGGAAGAAGTTGATTATTTGGGTGGTTCTCCTGATTGTATCTGGAATCTCTGGACACAGAGTGAGGCTGGGAGGCCGGGAAGTGATGAGGAGTTCTGAGGTGGGGTGGAATGGGGAGACATCTCTTCCAAGCAGTGAGACATCACATGAAGAAATACACCACCTGTGAGCAGGGAGAGAAAGCCCAGGATGATTCAATAACATTGCTTCAGAGGGAGAGTCTTCCATGCTAACTAAGGACAGTCTATGTAGCCATCTTCCGTAACTCCATCCCACTCATCACCCATGCTTTAGCACTTGCCATTTCCCAGCACCGTGCTCAGCAGAGTACGTATAATGAATGCAAAGACAAGTCACGCAGCACATAATAGGCACTTAGCTAATATTTGTTGAATGGAAATGAAAGAATGAATATCTAAAGACAGTGTCTGCTCTCAACATTTTCACACTCTATAGAGGAGACACAAGCATGGAAAATTTAGTGCCGAAACAACAAAGGTGTGAACTGGAAACCATACCAGAGCAAAGGAGTGACTAATTACTTCTATTTGGGTGGGTCAAAGGGGATTGAGTCTGGGTTTTGAAAGAAGAGTAGAAGTTTTCCAGTTGCAACCAATGCAGAGAAAATAGCATATGCAAAAGCACAGAGGCTGGTATATGCAAAAGTATAACATATTATATGCAAAAGTATGATGCACTTGGGGAGCTGGAGCTGTTCAATATGGCTGGAGAGGTAAGTATAGTACTCGCGATCAGGGGAGTATCACAACTGAAAAGGTCAGGAATTGGATCATAGAAGGCTTGATGTGTTATCCTAAGAAGTATGAAATACCATCCTATATGGGATGCATAGATTAGCATCCTTGTAACCATTCACTTTAGTTATTTATTTGCTCTATAGGGTTTTTGGCACCTTTTGTAGTATTTGTGCTTAACATATATTTTATGCTACTTATTTAAAAAAAAAGATTAGGTCATCGGCAAAGCCTGAGTCCTGTCCTCTCACTCTCCTCCCTGGACAAAATGAGCTTCACCACTCCCTCCACCTTCTCCACCAACTACTGGTCCCTGGGCTCTGTACAGGTGCGCAGCTGCCATACCAGGCTGGTCAGCAGAGCGGCCAACATCTATGCAAGCACCGGGGGCTCTGGTTCTCAGATCTCCATGTCCCACTCTACCAGCTTCTGGGGCTGCAAGGGACCCAGAAGCCTGGCCACAGGGATGATGGCGGGGGGTCTGGCAGGAGTAGGAGGCATCCAGAACTAGAAGGAGACCATGCCATGCCTGAACGACCACCACCCAGCCTCCTACCTGGACAGAGTGAGGAGCCTGGAGACCGAGAACTGGAAGCTGGAGAGCACAATCAGGGAGCACCTGGAGAAGAAGGGACCCCAGGTCAGAGACTGGAACCATTACATCAAGACCATCGAGGACATGAGGGCTCATATCTTCGAAAATGCTGTGGATAGTGCCCGCATCATTCTGCAGATGGACAATGCCCATCTTGCTGCTGATGACTTTAGAGTCAAGTATTAGACAGAGCTGGCTATGCACCAGTCTGTGGAGAGTGATATACTTGGGCACCGCAAGGTCACTGATGACACCAATGTCGCTCGGCTGCAGCTGGAGACAGAGATCGAGGCTCTCAAGGAGGAGATGCTCTTCACGAAGAAGAACCACGAAGAGGAAGTAAAAGGCCTATAAGCCCAGACTGCAAGCTCTGAGTTGCCCATAGAGATAGATGCCCCCAAATCTCAGGACCTCGCCAAGATCATGGCAGACATCCGGCCAATATGATGAGCTGGCTCGGAAGAACTGAGAGGAGCTGGACAAGTGCTGGTCTCCGCTGATTGAGGAGAGCACCACAGTGGTCACCACGCAGTCCGCCGAGAACGGAGCTGCTGAGATGATGCTCATGGAGCCGAGACGTACAGTCTAGTCCTTGGAGACTGACTGGACTCCATAAGAAATCCGAAGCCCAGCTTGGAGAACAGCTTGAGGGAGGCAGAGGCTCGCCACACCCTGCAGATGGAGCAGCTCAACGGGATCCTACTGTACCTGGAGTCAGAGCTGGTACAAACCCGGGCAGAGGGACAGCGCCAGGCCCGGGAGTACGAGGCCGTGCTGAACATCAAGGTCAAGCTGGAGGCTGAGATCGCCACCTACCGCCACCTGCTGGAAGATGCCGAGGACTTCAATCTTGGTGATGCCCTGGACAGCAGCAATCCATGCAAACCGTCCAAAAACCACCACCCGCTGGACAGTGGATGGCAAAGTGGTGTCTGCAACCAACCACACCAAAGATCTGAGGCTTTAAGCCAGCAGAAGCAGGGGACCCTTTGGGGAGCAGCAGGCCAATAAAAAGTTCAGAGGTCAAAAAAAAAAAACAAAACAAAAACAAACAAACAAAAAAATTAAGCCCATTATTAATATCTGAATATACACTTCACTTTTTAATGTTGGATGAGTTTTTATAACATTAAAATATACTACTCATTTTTATGAATTATTTCGTTTTTGAAGAACTACCAATCCAATTGATTGGATTGGGTAGACTACGGTTATTCACTGGACTAGGAGAAACTGAGTTTAGGCAAAATCTTCCCATCAGGGTTGGATAGGCACACACGTAGCCAGCCCTATCATTACAGCCTGAAAGAACCTGTCCTGCAGTATGCTGTGACTAAGGTGTCTATACCCTCTGGGCGTTCCAACGTGGGGCTGTGCTTGGACTCCGGACCCCCCACTCTGGGCGATGTATGGACAGCGGTGGCTGGTGCCTGGTGCTGCCATGCTGTTCTTTGCACTGGCTCCAGATTTCTTTTCACATTCAGTCTTGCCTCAAGACACAGGCCAAATGGAAATAAATTGTCTCAGTTGGCCCCTTTCCCAGAGAAATTATATTTAGCCTCCAAAAGCAGCAGGCTTCAAAATGGCATGGTTGTCTCAGCTAAAAATGGCTATCCGGAAGGAGCCGGATTATGGAAAGCCATCCAGGGATGAAGAACGGGCCACTTTGAGGCAATGATTATGTGCTTCAAAGAGTCCTGTTCTCAAGTCCTCATGGACTGGGCCAAATTAAAACAGATGGGCACATGACATTCAGAAGAAATCATAAAAAGGGCTTATCTGCAGGGTCCCAGGCCCGGAGCCAAGACTGGCCAGGGCGAATTTCACCCAACTTCAAATTTAAGCTCCACAACATAGATAGTATTTACTAAGGCCTTTTAGGGCAAAAGATGTGGACAGGCATTATACAAAGGTAATGAAGAAAATGGCAAATGTGTTTTTTAAAGCCCAATCTTTGCAGAGAAACAAAATATAAAAGGATACCATTTTCCAAAAATGTTTTAAAAATAAATATAAATAATATTAGCAAAGTTTTGGGAACTGGGCACTCTCATACAATGCTACTAGGGATATAAATTGGTTGAGCTATTTAGAGTTTTGCTTTAGAAAAAGCACTTTGACTGTGGGGTGGAGAATGGATTGGAAGAAGTCAAAATTCAAGGCAAGGAGACCACTTAGGAGATAGGACAAAGGCAGAAGGGAGGGTAGCCTGAACAGGGCAGTGGCAGAGGGGTGGAGGAAGTGAACAAAATTAAGAAGTATAACTCACAAATCTTGGGAACTGACTGGATTGAGTACCTGGGTGGACAATGGCCATTCACTGAAAAAGGAGACATCATCATCACCATCATCATCAATGAAAACCTTTATAGACCACTGAGTGGGGCGAAGCACTGTTTTGAACACTTTAAAAGTATTAATGTGTAGGACAAATACCTAATGCATGCAAGGCTTAAAACCTAGATGACAGGTTGATAGGTGCAACAAACCACCATGGCACATGTATACCTATGTAATAAACCTGCACATTCTGCACATGTATCCCAGAACTTAAAGTAAAATAAAAATAAATAAAGTATTAATGTGTTTAACCCTTACAATAGCCCTATGAGGTAGGTCCATTCTTGTCCCTACCTGACAGAAAAGAAAACTGAGGCACCAGAATTGAAAACTTGTCCAAGGTTCATACCTTGACATTATTTTCTTCATCTTTGTTTATGATATTGTTAAAAATAGAAACAACTTCAAAATACCACAATAGTATATTGATTATATAAATGTTGACCCAGTCATATGATGGAATGCATGCTTTAGAAGAATATTTGATAAATGGAAAAAGATACAGAACATAAGTGAAAAAGTGAGTTATAGAATTCCAGGTTGGGGTGTATATATACGGCTCCCATTATCAGAGGGGAAAAGATCACTAAAAGTAAATCCACTTAAAATATTAAAAAGCGTTATGATAAATAAGCAAGAAAAGATTTGATTAGGGTTGTGTCTTTAAAAATTAAACTAAACATTATTAAAATTTTTATTTTATCTTACATTTAACACTATGTAGGTTACCATTAGAACTTTGAGCTAATTCTTGGAACCCAGAATGAAAGGAGGGTTAGACATGAGCTTTCTGAGAAACTATATAGTGACTTTAGTTCCCTGCAAAGTGAATCCTGAGTCAAGGACTTGTGTGCTGCTGGCTGACTCAGTGGGAGATCCAACTAGCATGGCTGAGGAACCAAGGAGAAGGAGGAGAGAAAGAAATGGAATGCAGGGTGCATTATTATCATGATCACTCCTGGCGACAGCTAGGGTGTAGCCTCACCAGTAACCTCTGAGGAGGGCAGAGAATGCCTCTCAGAGTTATCCACCTGGGGACTGACTGGAGAACTATCTCTCCATTGGCTCCTTGCCCACATTGCTTATGGGTTGTTCCCAGGGCCATTATTGCTCCCAGCACTTCCGGGCTACTTGTGTCTGTTTGGGAAGCAGTGCTGGTGTCTACAGCATAGAGAAGCCCAAGAGGGAAGTGAAGAATGGGAGTCCTGAGTGTAGAAGCCCACAGGGAATTGCCTCCCATCCTGCAGCCTTGGCTGTGATGAGAGGAAAGAGCATGAGCACATGAATCTGGCCATCAGAGGTGGATGACTGAATGATAGGATGACATCATAGCATTCTCATTTGAATCACAGCGCAGTCATACTGAGGACCTCTGCAAAAGCGTTGCATGGAAGTCTTCATCAGTTTTCACGAGGCCCCTTGTATCCTTTAATATTCAACTCTTTTAAACCACCTTCCATACTGTGCTGAGTTTCCCTTCTTTAATTGTTAACTGTCCCAACCCCACCAAACAACGTCTGTTGATGACTTGGTATGTGATTTCTCCAGTTCTCCAACTCATTTTAATCAGCTTCACAGAACAATGCATCTTTTGCAAGATTTGGGATTTCTCTTTGCAGTGAACTTGCAAAGCACATGCAATGAGCAGGCTAACTAACAAAGATACTCATAAAGTGGAAATATATACAGGGAGGGCTGACTGTTAAGACTGAGAATTAATTTACTCAGTGGTCAGTTTCTTACTTCTAGGCAGCATCCTTCACCCACATCCATACCCCTACCCTTCTCCCAGTTGGGTGCCTAATGAATATATCCTTTGGAAAGCAGAGGTCAATGCCTAAAGCACTGGAAATTCCTGCCATATGAGTGTGTATTTCCCTCATAGCCACTCCCAGAAGAGGAAAGCAATGCAGGGTGTGTCCTCTTAAGCATCTCTGCAGCTTCCCTACCACCTAGTCATGCCTGACTTCATCCTTGCCAGATCATTTCCCAACATGGGCTTCCTCTGCCAAGGATGTGAACTAGGATTTCTTTCCATGTCACCTTAGCAGTATCTCATCAATATGCTGAGACCTCCAGACCCTTAACACTAATTTCGCTCTTACCCTCAAAGCCTCCTGACCCCGTGCTTCATTTTCGTTCACGTTAAGAGGGAAAATGGTGGTGTTATAAAAACATGGACTGGAAGGGTTTTAACACATCAGACACATATCCGCATTCATTGACATGCATCTTAGCCTGTTTGCTGCAGCTATAAGAGAATACCTGAGATTGGATAATATATTAAAGAAAATAAAATTATTTGACTCATGGTTCTGGAGGCTGGGAAGTCCAAGAGCGAGGGGCTGCATTTGATGAGGGACTTCTTGCTGTGTCAGCCCATGGCAGAGGCAGAAAGGCTAGAGAGCAAGTGTCCATATGAGCGAATATGAGGCCAATCACATCCTTTTATCAGGAACCCTCTCTCACAATAGCTAACCCACTCATGTAACAACAGCATTAATTCATTCACGGAAGCAGAACGCTTATGACCTAATCGCCTTCTTTTTAAAGATCGCACCTTTCAACATGTTTGCACTAGAGATTAAGTTTCCAGCACATGAACTTTGGGGAACACATTGAAATCACAGCAATGTGGGTCATGAGCATGTTCTCAGTCTTACATAAATTGTGAAAAAGCAGCTTTAGGACAAGCCTCTTAGTCATCCCTTTTACCCCATGGTTGCCTCTAGCTCTGCCTAAGTGGAAATTCTGGTCCTCCTCCTGGCAGGGAGGGGCTTTATATTACTTGGTTATCGTAAATCCCAAGCAATAATGATTGGCAGCTCAGTGCTCTGGGTAAAAGCATGAGTTCTGGGGTTTGAGCCCCTGACTTTGGGACCTGGTGGCACCATTTACAAGTCATGTCACTCAACTGCTCTGTGTCTCATTTCTCCATCTGCAAAGCAAATATAAGCATATCAGCTACCTCTGGGCAGATGAGGATTAGTGAGTTTATTCATGAGAAGCACTTAGACCAGCACCTAACTTTGAACAAACACTCAAACATTAGCCAAAGCTATTCTCCTCTCTCCAGTATGAGATACAGAAATAATACGTTTCATGTGGACCAGACATAATGAAAGAAGTTTGAAAGAAGCCAAGAGGATGACCATCAATTAACAACCTTCGTGGAGGGCACAGCTTTCCTCTACCATGTCTGAGAATGTAGAGAGGGCTTATCCGAATTCCCCTGGTTAGCTGAGCCTGACTCAACTGAGCCTCCTTAAGAAGATGAACAGATCATGGAAAGTTATTAGCAAGCACTGGAACCATCATGGTGGAAGCATTTGTCCAAAAGCCATAATTGGAGGCTAGACTGTATGACATGGAGGAGCGGCAAGGGCCCGAATTAAACAGGGACTTTGTCACTTCATTTTTCAAGAGTGATGTGAAATCTGCACAGCCTCAGAGCTCTGTGTCCAGAGCTCAGTGGGTATTCATTCATAACCTGAGACCAGAAGCATTTGGCTGAGTCAGGCTGTCATTAAGGGTCACTGCGGGTGCCGCCTGCAGCTTATCAAAGACATCCTTCTAAACTGAGAAAGGCACAGGTGAAATACACAGCACCTTGGCTCCACTGGAAATGGAGCTTTCTTTGAAGGGGGCTGACCTTGTTTTGGTAAAGGGCTTTGATTACCAGTTGATATGACCCCAACAGGGTCATTCTAGGGCAGAGGGAACCACCTGCAAGGAAACTGATGCCAGTGCCAACACACATAGGTGGACACTGCTCACTTTTGCTTATTTAACCCTTCTCCTGCCAACTCCCTTCCCACCTCTGCCACTATGGGAAGTTGGCATAAACTCACTGACACACCCATTTCCAAGGCCTAGCAGGCCAGCCTTGTGTCCTAGCTAACATAAGGCAGTGTTTAGGCATAGTTGCGGGGAGCACCCTTTGGCTATCAAATGACAAGTAACCACTTGTGTCCTTCAAAAGCAGCAGCCAAGCCCAGGGGCACTTCAGGAGGGTGCAGCACACACACTCTTCTCCCACCATGTGGAGTAAGAACTGCTGTTCACTGAGGGCCTATCCAGGATCACACCCCATCATCTCATCTACAAATGAGATAGGACCATCTCCGTCTACAAATGAGAATTGAGGATCAGAGAAGTTAAGTAACTAGCACAAAGCAGCCCAGCAAGGAAGTATGAGTGGGGATTCATACTTGGGGGGTTGAATATAACCCAGAGGAATCTTGTGTCCACTATCCCTAAAGATCCCCAGAAGCCTTATTAGTCTTTGGTAAATCTGAGAAGGCAGTGAAGTTTATTTTTGGTTGTCTCCTGATTGGCATTCAGTGTTTCTCTCCCAAAACCAATAGAGTACCTCTCTTTGTTGGGTGATCCCCTTGCCCAAACATCTGTATTCTCCATTGTCATCTTTCCATTTCCATTGTCTAACCCACATGCTCTTCGTGTTTCTGCCTTAGCTTCCATCTAAAACAAAGAACATTGATGAATGAAACACATCAACCCAACCAACCGAGATTGATGATGACTGCTGCCAACCTCACCCAAGGCTACTTGTCCATTCAAAACTTAACTCCAGATAATGAATTTTGATGGTTCTGAAATGTAGCCAGTGTAGGCTAGAGAAGGGGACCTCCAAGCTGTGTCTAAAATAATCCAGGCCAAAGGGCTATCTGTGTTATTTTTCCTCTCCTCCATATGGTTCTTGAGACTCTATGAATAATGCAGCTATACTCAGGGATTCCAGGGGGTGCAGACCAGAGCCCCTTGGCCGCAAGTCTTTGAGTTATAACCACTTCGGGGCTTTTGGAGCTGATTCCTAGGCTCAGCATAAAAGGTGACTGGGCACAGTGGTTAAGCATCAGATGCCTGAGTCAGACTGCCCAGTTCATAGAATGCTCTGCCATTAACTAGCTTGTTCACCCTGCACACATTATTTACCTGCTGTGAGCTTCAGCTTCCTATCTGTGAAGAGGGGCCAGCATGTAGGAGGCACTCTATAAATCGATGGATGAATGGTAATAATAAAATAACCTTCTTCATATTCTTCATAAGATTGTTGTAGAGGGTGAGTGTGTGTGTGTGTGTGATTTATATGTGATATAGATAGAGGCATTGTTCGGCTCTTAGTAAGTACTCAACAGATAGCCATTATACTGTTCAAAGGTGTGACTTGCCCCTGACCCTGGAGATCTGAATCATATAAGGGGACAAAGGGCATGAATTCAAATGGTGGGTGAGACTCAGAAGTGGCCTGCTATAGTTCCGGGCCATTAGTCCATTCCTGTTAGGTGACCACATTATGGTCTAGCAAGCAGGAGAAGATTCAGTTTCCTCCAACTCCCACTCAGTGAGGGGATGTGAGTTGGTGAGTCAGGCCCTGTTTTTGACATGCATGGCAGGTCTTCAGTCCTAATGGGGAAACAGGGAAACCTGTTGTTGGTTGACGTGCCTCCTGGTCCTCATTCCTCAACACCAGACTCATTCCAGACTGCTGCTGGTGCACCACGAGGCTTAGCGGTGCCCTACACCTAGGTTGGGTCAGGTTGGCTCAGGAAGCGAACTAGACTAAGCTGCCCAGGAGATATCGCTGCTTCAGCTCAAAGTCTGGGCTACTCTTGGGTCCTGACCCCAGGAGGTTCTGGGGACGTTTGCCACAGCCCTGATCACATGGCTAGAGGAATCAGACACTAGCTTGTCTTCTACCTGGGCAAGATGAGAAGTCTCTTCAGTCACTTGGTCAACCAACAAGAATGTATTGAGTGCCTGCCTGAGTATTGTGGGGGCTACTAAAGGGAAAGCAGAGCCCCCTGTCCAAGAGTTTGCCCTCTCACTGGGGAGATGGGACAGTCATGGGAAAGGATCAGAGAACAGGACACACTGTGGGGTGGGGATGGGGAATCCCCTGTAGAACTGGCATGACCCTTTTGTGAAAGCACATTCTCCAAACGCAGGTCCACCGTGTCTTGAACGTGGAAGCATCCCATGTCCCTAGATACTAGTCAACAGGGGCTGCAGACCAAGCAAAAGGAGAAAACTAGCCCAGAAGTGTCTTCTATTACCAATGTGGCCCCCAAAGACATGGAGAAGGTTCATGCAGGGGCCCTTTATAAGCCAACACGTGGCAGACAAGGCAAGGAATCACAGGCAGCCACCCGCCATGGGGCCCCATCTGTCATATTGCCAGCCTCTTGCTATCCTCCAGGTTTTTCTGAGGTGCATGAGGTTCTCTCCAGGGCCAGATTCTGGCACTCTTCAGGCAGTCTGACAGTGCCAATCTCCTGCCTGTGCTATGGCTCCTGGTGCTCTTGTGGCTGCATAAATGCCATACCCAAAGCAAAGCCCAAGGTGCAGATCAGCTGTGCCTTGTGCCTGCACCCACAGAGCACCTTTGACCAGGCCCAGACCTTGCCAGTGACCCTTTCACACCACAGTGCCTCATCCTGAGTTTGCCAACAGGCACAGGCATGGTCACCTGGCCATCAGAGGCAAGCACCTGGGCAGAGCGGGGAGAAAAAAATTGCCTTACAGCCACTGCCTTGAATCCAACACACATTCCTTTTCCAAAGTGTGCACCTCATTGGCAACTTCTAACTGAAATTCATGGGAAAGTATTTGGCAAATCACATGCTGACATGTTTATCTTGTTAGCTGTCAAAATGAGTAAGTAGGCACGTTAAATGTCATCATTCAGCCTGAACCCAGAAAGGCTACTAATCAAGAAATCTGACAAAATAAATATGTTTTATAACCTGATTTGTCGGATTTATATTAATCCTTTGTTCAGACCTTGTCCTGATTGACCTTAAATAGACCTATGATGACCCAGGCGACTAGAGACCATGAGCCATCATGTGCCTTATATATTAAAGCAACAGGCTGCTGACGTAGCCCTGCAGAGGGGTGTGATGGAGCAGCTATCCAGCCAGCTCCCACATATTTTACTTGCCTTTTAGTTCCTAATTACCCTGAAAGACCTATAAAACCATACATTCAGGCCTTGCCATAAATGCAAGCAAAAAGCTATGGGCAGGTGAGGTGGTGGTCACATTCTCAGGGGTTCTGTCCACTCTTCCGACAGCCAGGGCAGACCCTTGAAGTGAGTTCATATGTGGAGGAAATGGCAAGAGCATGGACTCTGGGGTAGAAACACGTCGGAGCAGTAGCAGACTCCAGAGTATATATAAATGTCCATAACTGCCCACATCTTCTCCTGCCCTATCAACCGTGGTCTGACCTGAGGCAGCAGATTAATTGCTGACTCATCTGTACAGGTTTAGGAGTTCCAGAAAGGACAAGCCCCTGCCCGCTCCCTTTTTCTAAGCCTTCCCTGAGGACAGCCTTCTAAGTGTCTGCCTTCCTCTGGTAACCTGAGATTCCTCTGTAACTTCCTCTGGTAACTTGAGGGGTCCGGGAATCTGTTTGTGTTAAAGCTCTGTGGCACTGGGGCCCAGTGTGCAGACGTAAAGCCCCCCGACACTAGAGGAGAGTGGGCTTCCAGCCACGTTCAGAAAGGGCAAAGCAGACATTGAAAACACAATTTTATTTTCTCTGAAAGCTCTTGATTTATTTTTAAATTTATTTTTTAAAATGCATGATGTCCTTGCTCTATTAAGATAATCAAAATTCAAAACTCTTCCCCAACTCAAACTGACTTCCCAAAATGTACCCTATTTATCCTGTAGTCTTATATACTAATAATAGCTAGAATTTCTGGAGCACTTATTAAACACTTGGGAACATCGTAAGAGCTTTACCTGTCCTCACTCACTTAACTCTCAAGATTGCACTATGAGGAAAATAGCATTATCTGTATTTTGCCAATGAGGAAGCAGAGGCTTGGGGAGATTATGTGAAATCTCACCCAGCCAGAAAGAAGCAGAACTGGGATTTGTGTCTAGGTTTGTTTGAACCTCAAATTGGCTCTTTTAATCATTCTGATTGGCAGCCTTCTGGCATGAGACGCAGAATCCTAGACTAGAGGCTATTTTCTTCCCCAGTTGAGGATAGACTTTTAATGACACTCCTCCCCCTAAAAGGGACAGTTATAACAGCAATAACAAACAATGGTATGTCCAAGGCCACTGAGTGAGTGTGTGAAAGGACTAGAACTCAGTTCTCCACCATTCTTTACAGGGAAGGTGTGAGAGGTTCAGTGTGAGATGCTATTCAAGAGACATGGGAGGAGGCTGGTAAAGGAAGGTGCCCATGCTCCAGCCTCTCTTCCTACTGGGCACTGACAGAGGGGGCTGGCAGGGGAGTCCACAAGGAGGGGCTACACACAGACGTGGTCTAGAAGGGTCTGCATCTGGAAGCTACCAGGTTCCATGGGTTTGATTTTGCATCTGAAAATGTGTGTGCTTTCAAAGGGCACATCTCAGAGGACGCTTCAGTGTCTGCCATCACCAAACATTTTTCTTCAAATTATATTTCCCTGCAGGTTCCCTCTAAGGAGATAATGTCTGAGAAAAATCCTCTGGTCACCCTGAAAAAGAGAAGTTCCATAAAATGCTGACTTGAATGTGTAGCCCAGCTGACAACATGAAAAATGCAAGTCAGCCAAAATAGATTGAGTCAACAGGGACTATGCCTCCTTAATTTAGACTTCATCTTGCCCTTCATTCATTCTTTCACCCATAGGATATTTATTAAGCACCTGCTAGGTAGATGCCATCCACTATGGTGGATGCTGTAGACACATAGGTAGATATGCCTTTTATGATTTCAAAGTCAAATAAAAAATGACACAAATGTCTGTCTACACTTAGAATGAGGAATATAAGAACTAATGGTTGTATGGCAATAAATAACAAAACCTAGTAGTTAATTGAGCACCTACTATACATCAGAGGCTTACTAAACCATTGCCGTGTACTAATATGTTGAAAATTTACAAACCCTTCAGGATAGATCCAATTAGCATCTCATTTTACAGATGATGGTATCAAGCCTTAGCAATATTAAATAACTTGCCTAGCATCTATAGCTGGGGCATTTAAAACAAGCTTCTCGGGCTTTGGTTTAGAGCTGTTTGGCTCCAGAGATATGATCTAAAGGAGCCTGGGTTCTATCCTAGCCTGGTCACTTAGCAGCCATAGCACAGGTTGCAGTGAGGACTAAAGGCAAAATGCATGTGAGGTGTTGTCACCCATTCTAGTCATGTAGCCATGAACTTGAAGGTCTTTGTGTTTTCTATAGCGGTCTGGACTACCTATCTCTTCATCTTGCTGCAGTTCTGGTGATAGGTAGGCAGGCAAGGAAGGCATCAGGAAGGTGACCTTCATTAGGATCTTGAAGGTGCTATACGAGTTTGCCAGACAATGTGTTGTGGGGAGCAGAGAAGAGAGGACTCAAGAAAGGATACTCCAGGCATGGAAATGATATTAGCAAAGGTAGAAGCAATTAGATATTGCTGAAGCCTATCTCAGGGCTGGGCAGGAGGCATAAAAAGAAGAGGCCAAAGAGGCCGACAGGCCACAGATCGGGAGACCAGGGATGTTGTGCTACCAGGTTATACCTGTCCAAAGGTGACAGTGGGGAGGTGGAAAGATCATTCTGCAACAACATGCAACAAGGTGGAAGGTGATCACAGGGGGAGACCTGGGTGGCAGCCGGAAGCCCAGTTAGAGAACTAATGACATAATTCAATGAGAGCTTCATTCATTCATTCATTCATTCAGTCAGTCAGTCAGTCAGCCAGGTAATAGGGAAACATTTGAAGATTGTCTTACGGCAATTCTCAAATTATGATATGGTGACCCTTGGGAGTATCCAAGAGGTCAAAACTATTTTCTAATACTCCTAAGACATTATCTGGCTCTTTTACTCTCATTCTCTCACAAGTGTCCTGTGGAGATTCTCAGGGGCTGCACAACCACAGATAAAAGAATGTATTGAAGGCAGGAGCAGATAGAAGAATCTCTAGCCTTTTATTAAGTCAAACAGTTAACGAGATTTGCAAAAATGTAAAACAAGGCCACACTTCTCAATACATGTTTTTGATTTTCAAAAATATAGTCATTTTTTCATAAAAATAGGTTGTTTACATTAACCTATAATGGGTGTATTGTTTTTTTAAATGAACTATTTACTTCATGGTATAATACATATTTATATATTTTAAATGAGTATTTTTAGACTTTATGATTTAATTTCTAATATGGAAATCTTGATAGGTATAGTCCATCAATAAAACAATTTTTAAGAATGTAAAAAGGGTTTTAAAACAACAAGTTTGAGAACCACGGGTATAGTACATATTGGGTCCTACTCAGGACACTAGAAGTAAAGCAGTGAACAGGACTCAGTCAGTCCCTGCCCTGCGGGGGCTGTCATTCTAATTAGTGGAGGCGTACGAATAAACAGAGAGCAGCACAGAGCTGGCTAATGGGTGAAGAGCAGCCAGCCAGGCTCACCTTGCTGTCTTCACGTGTGGGCAGCAAAGCCCTGGTCCCACCCTCTTCTCTTGCTCTCACTGAATGCCACAGTCCCCAAGGGCAGCCATCTTCTGAGGGCATATTTGTCTGTTCTCACACTGCTATAAAGAACTACCCGAGACTGGCTAATTTATTTTAAAAAAGAGGTTTAATTGGCTCACAGTTCCGCAGGCTGTACAGAAGCATGGCTTGGGAGGCCTCAGGAAACTTACAATCATGGTGGAAGGTGAAAGGGAAGCTGGCAGGTCCTACATGGCTGGAGCAGGAGGAAGACAGAGCAAAACTGGAGCTGCCACACACTTTTAAACAACCGGATCTTATGAGAACTCACTCACTATCATGAGAACAGCAAAGGGGAAGTCCACCCCCATGATCCAGTCACCTTCCACCAGGCCCATCCTGCAACATTGGGAACTACAATTCGACATGAGATTTGGATGGGGATACAAATCTTAACCATGTCAGAGGGCCTCTCACATGATGGCAGTTTCCCTCCCATGCCCCTCGCAGCACAATCTGCTGTTGGGGAAAGAGTTCTTCATGTTCCCACTGCCTCCTCCAGTCCATCTCCCTATTTCCTGCTCGGGCATTGATGTGCTGTTAGAAGCTTTCCAGAGCCAGAGTTTGAAATCATTCCCCTGATATACTCACACCATTCATCTCATAGATTAATTCTTCACACTCTCCTCCTCGAAGACCTCTTCCCTGTCCTCACTCACGGCTTCCTAATCCATAGAGAAAATGAAAACAATCCAAGAGAAACTGCACCTTCACCCCTCACCCCATCTACCCCAGTGCATCTACACTCAGACGCTCTGGCTTCCCTCCCCCACCACTCTGTTACAAGGGAGGAACTCTCCTGCTCCTGCCACCTGCCCTGCTGGGTATCCCACTGGCTCCCACATTCTCCACTGGCTTCTTCACTTTCTCCTGCATCATTCATGTTTCACTCTTTACTGGAAATTTCCCATTAGCAAAATAATACAATATTTCTCCCACTATAAAAAAAAATTTACCCCACATCCCTCTCCATCACTCCATGTCTGTATTCCCACTTTTAAAGTAAAATTATTTAAAAGGGTTGTCTTTACTAGCTATCTCCAATTCCTCTCTTCTCATCCATTCCTGATCCCATTCCAGTAATAATTTCTCTCCCACCATCCCACCGAAACTATTTCCCAATGACACCCAAGTCACTAAATCCGAGGTCAATGTCAGTCCTCATCCTGCTTCACTTTCATCAGCGTTTGACCCAGCTGATCGTGGTCTCCTCTGAAGCACTTTCTTTTTCTTCCCTTTCTTCAGAAGGAAAACTCAAGATTGTGACTTCCAGAAAGTCCCACTCCCGGGTTTTCCTTCTTTCATGAGCTACTTCTTCTTGGTGTCCTTTGCCGGTTCCTCTTCATCTCCCTGAATTCTAACTGTTAGTGTCCCAGGGTTTAGCCCTCAGAACTCCTCTCTATGCTATAGTCACCACCTGGATGATTTCAGTCAGCGTCAGGGCTTTAAATGCTCTTGGCCGGGTCTGTGGGCCAGCAGTCTCCATGGAGCCAAAGTGTTATTGAGGACTGTCAGGAGAAAGACACTTGCAAACAAGATTTCCACTTTCATGCAGTTGGTTTGTACAGTGTCATACACAGCAGCATGGCTATGGAGTAAAGTGTTGAAGTGGGCAGGAGGAAAGCATTGCTGCAGGGATGCTGTCAGTGTTCTGAGTGGTCAAGGCTCTTGTCCCTGAATGTTGAAGAGGAAAATACCCACAGTTCTTTGTGCATTCTTTGTTGCCCCATTTTTGTTTATGTATCTGTCTTCTAAGCTAGAAAGCAAGCTCAACAAACACAGGAGCCATGCCCTGTGCAGTACCTACCACAGAGCCTGGTATATGGTGGCACTACATAAATATATTTGGTGCTTTTTGAAATCCAAATAAAATGTTAACTTCTGAATAGACAGAGAGATCACCAGATGTAGGCCCTCACCTTACGAAAGGACTGATTGTGCAACAATCTTGCATGTTCTTCACATGTACCCCAAAACCTAAAATGCAATGAAACAAAAAAAGAGAGAAAGGACTGATTGTTAAAATCTCCTAAAGCCACGCAGATCTTGAGGCCTGTGGACTACATCTCCTGCAGAATGAACTGTCTCCTCTCAACTCTCTCATAATCTCCATCTGCCACTCATTTAGCCATTTAAGAAGACTGCCTCATGAGCTCTGCCCTATGAAAGTCAGCTCTGTTCTCCCTTAGAACTACAAATCCAACTTCATTCTAATTTCACGTATTTATTGAGCAGCTACCATGTGCCAGATTCTACAGTGCTAGGGACAGAACAGCTACCCACATTCCTCCCCCTTCATATTGGTGAGGCCTGGGAAGCCCAGGTTCTAGCAATAAAAGTAGTGTTTTTCTCCCAAGAATAATTTCTTGGGAATAAGTTGTTGTTTTGGGATTGGGAGAATGTCTCTCTAAAATTCCAAGTAAGCACCATGCTTTGCTGAATTTCAGCAAATGGAGCCTGTACTGACTTTCTAGTGAGGATTTTGCCTTACTAAGCTGGATTCCTGCTGGTTCTTTTTCATTATTGCAGCAGAACTGGTTCAAATGGAGCACTTTCTTCCATGTAACATTGATCTCTTAAAGACCGAATCTAATGTGCAACCACTTGACATAATGACCACAGGAGAAGCACAGAAAGCAAATGGAGGGTTTTGCATTCCTGCTGTCACTGGTCATCATCTAACCCAGACTGCCTGAGCCTCCTTGGAAACCAGAGAGACATCATCCTATTGCACCCCCATCACTGGTCAAAACTTGAGTTCAAGGTGTCAGACCATTCTCATTCATTCTCTCACAAACCTGAGTTCCTTACAACCCAGGTATCAGAGGAAATATTCCAAATCCTAAATTTATCACTATCTTTATTCAGCCTCCCAACAATTTTAGCTAAAGCTACCCTCCAAGCCTTCTATTAAATTCTGCAATTTGAAAAAAGGGATACCATTCAATGTGTTAACTCCGTCCATTCATTATTCATTCACTCATTCATTTCTGTACAAGGCTCAGTACACATGGTCAAGCAGGGAAGCAGAGATATAAGGCAACTTAAAACCTGCTGAAGTGGAGGCAATAGAAGGTTAAGTAGAGTATCTGCTCTTTCATGCCAGTTTTTTTGTATATGTTTTTCTCCTTGTTTAAAATAATAATAGCTAAGATCCAAAGAGCACTTAGTAATATGTCAAAAACCAAGTACAATTTATTTTTCCTCAAAACTGATTGGAATAGCTATTTAACATCTTTTTGCCTTAGTTTCTCTTCTCAAAGATTTTGGAAGAGTCTCAAGCTGACAGGCATGAACCTAACACAATTTTATTTTTTTTTAGGACCTGCAAGCAGTTATACTCTGTCATTTTAGCTATTAGAGAGTGTTTGTCTTCTCACTCAGGACTCTGTGCCATCTATTTTAAAACTTCAAGCTTCTATTTGTTTCAAGGTTCTCCACCTGACCATCCAGCACTGACTGGATTTATAGCTCCTCTCGTCCCAGGTCATGGGCAGGGGTGGGTTAGGATCTGCATTTTTACTATCTCCCCTCTGGTGCCTCTTCCAGGGATTCACCTTTTGGTGTTGGTCAGGGAGAAGAAAGGGGCAAGCCACCTCCTTATGTGAATGTCCGTGCTGAGGTTGTTGTCCTGTTTTAATTTTCATCCAACTCCAAACCACCTCACTGTCTCCAGCCTTGGGAGGTAATGATGGAGGTCTCACACACTCTACTGACAGGCCTTTGTCTCATATGACTCTTTAGGCATCAATGGTCACTTTCTTTTTTTTTCTTTTTTGGGTTGTTTTGGCAGAATTCTCACTGCCTTCCTCTGATGCATAAAAGTTTTTGTCCTATTCTGGAGCAGCCTCCGCAGTGCAGCAGCCTAATCCCATCAATCCTCCACAGGGTGACTGGATTTCCCTTTCCATATGACTGTGCCCCTTGACTTCTCGTCCCGGTCCTCTGATGATTTGGAGGAGCAAATCATGAGCCCAGGCTGGATTGGGCAGGGACCAGGCCATGAAGGGCTGGTAATGGAGTAGAATGTTTATGCTTTAGGCCAGTTGGGGCCACCAAAGAATTTTGAACAGGGGGTGATATGAATTGATTTGTATTTTATTACAGTCCTTCTTAGAACACAGTAGAGGATGGACAGGAGACTGTGAGACCAGCAGCAGGGAGACCAGTAAGGAGCCAAATGCTGTGCTTTTCCATTTGCATGTTGTCTGCACACACGGCCAATCTTGATCACTCTTTTTGCTTATGCATAATCTGGAAAGCGATTCAACATGCTTTGGGTGAGTCGGTCCTTTCTGTCTGTGGAAGGCTATAGTGGGTTGAATTGCATCCCCCTCAAAGATATACTGAAATCCTAACCCCTGGTACCTGTCCCTGTGACCACGGTTGAAAATAAGGTATTTGCAGATGTAATCAAATTATGGTCATGCTGGATTGGGTTGGGCCCTAAATCCAATGACTGGCGTCCTTTTAAGGACAGGGGAGGTTTGAAGACACACAATGAAGAAGGCTGCGTGAGGAGAGAAGCAGACGTTGGAAAGATGCAGCTGTAAGTCAAAGAATTCCAAGGATTTCTGGCAACCACCAAAAGCCATGAAAGGCAAGGAAGGATTCTTTCTAGAGTCTCAGAGGCAGTGTGGCCCTGTGATAATTTGATTTCCAGAATGATGAGAAGAAATATTACTGTTTTTTTTAAGTCACCAAGTTTGTAGCAATTCATTATGGCATCCCTAGGAAATGAACACAGGGCCAAATAATTACAGAATATTAGAGCCATCTCCATCATCAGATGAGAAAGCTGAGGCCCAGAGACGTGACATGGATTCCCAAAGTCCCCAGAGGATTCATGACAAGCCCTGTAGATTAGGAAGGTATACTTGGGAAACAGGGACCATTTACCCCACTTGTAGTTTCTGACACTTCCTTAGCTGCCCACATTTGACTTCAGACCCTCGGCTCTTTGCCTAATCAGACCCTTCCTCCCATCCCCTACCCAGGCCTCCCTTAATCCTCTTTCCCTGATCATCCAGTTTGCAAACTGTCTGCCCACCCAGGACCTAGCTGCAGTTTGCTCTGGGATCTGACTCAATGCCTGACTGAGCTTGACCCATCCCTGCCGCCAAGTGCAGCCACTGGGCACTCCAAGTCATCTCGTGAGCTGACTCTGGAGGATCTCTCCAGCACCTACACCCAAACACTTACTGCACTAAAGGCAAGTCCATGTCACTTTCATGAGTCTCTTTTCCACCAGACCATAAGCTCCTTGAGGAAAGATTTTACAAATCTTACTTTTTTATGCCCAGCACAATACTTGATCCGTGGCGAGCTCTCAAGAATACTGAATGATGTTATTAATTGAGCCATTTCTTCACAAGCTGTCTAACATGCCTCAGCCCTATGGAGAGAAATTGAAGAGGCCTCAGGGTCAGTTCACATGGGAAGTTCCCACCCCATGCAAAAGAATATGTGCAAAGAGATCAGGCAGAGTTACCAGCAGTTAAGTATTCCACAAAAGGAAAATATCGCATGTGCAAATAAGTTTGGGGAGTGCTGTGTCATAAACGTTAAACCTCTGTCTTTACTGCAGGACCTGGAGGGGTCTTGAATATGGTAATATGCAACTCTCCAAGGTGAGTATCAATAGTAATCACTCTTCCTCCTCACAGCACCTGACCAGCTGTCCCTCCTTTTCTGCTGAAGGATATTTTGGATTTCTAGTGAATTTCTGTTTTGTTTTTAAGAAGAACATGAGCCAAAGGCATCCTCTTGTGAGCTGTAAGTCTGCCCGCTCAGTTTGGAGATGCTGACATGGCCCTAAATGTCACCACATGTATATTAAAATCCCTGGCTTCTCCCCACTCCACAGAGCCTCTGAGTTCTTTTGCCAGAGCTCTTTACAGAAGAAAACAGGCAGAGGAAATAGATTACCGCAGTGTTGCATGGCAGTCACCTAGGAGACAAGCTGTGCCTCTCAACTCTGAGTGCAGCCCCAAATAAATGAGGCTCTGATGTGTGCTAGCTGAGCGGATCGCTCCTTGAGCATGGGGGACTATTGAAAATGGAAATACTTTGAGCCTCCACTATATTAGAGAGGAAGAAAGTGGAGCCCAGGGAAGTGACACGACTTTCACAGCATCACAGAGCCAATGCTTGTCTCACCAAATGTAACTCTCAACCTGGTCAAACTTGTAACTCAACCACCAATTGTTATGAGGTGCCGTATTTTTGAAACTTGCTTCAGAAATAAATATATGCAGTCTAGGGTCCCAGCATGGGCGTAGGGGGAAGGCTAGGAGACAAAGGCAGCCACCACTATCCATTAGCATAGCAAAGGATTCCTAGGCAGAGGTGATGCATGTGTGATTTGTCTCCTCAAGTTCCCAGCTGCACTTACATCTTTTGCTTGCTTGCTCCCAGTCAACCCCAGGGGATCTGGGAAGGACTCCTTCTTGGGTCCTCAGGTTCCCCAGGAGATTCTGCCCGTTTCCTGAGCATTCATGGCTAACAATTCCTAGGAGAAGAGGCACCTGGCCTCCTCTCTGGGGGCACCTCTCTTCCCTGCATTAAATCTGCAGCAACAAGCCCAGCTGAGCACCTCCCATACCCCTCAACTCAGTCCTCCATGGGACTCTGCATGAAGGACAGGAAGAGAAGGAAGAAGGTGTGGTGGCTTTGTTCTCCCCTCCACACCCCAGTCAGTCTCCATTCACCTACTCTAACAGCACCCTGATCCTTGATTTCCTCCTGGTTTTAGTCATAGTGGGACGGTAAACCCAGGCACCTACCCTCCAAATAGAGCAATCAAAATCTTTCCCCAGAGCCTCCCTCAGTACACCAATGTCACGGAACAGGCATGGGACCACGCTCAGTAGCAGGGGCTTTCCCCTTTCTGCATCTTGAGTGGGTTGTCCCTAGGACTGGTGATATGGTCAGAGCCCTACATCCCTGTGGTGGCATCCTGGGCATGCAGTCGTGCTAGAATTCCACTCCTGGGGTGTTGCTTCCTCATCCTCTAGGGCTTTCTTGCCTCTTGCTTGTTTCCTAGCCTCTTTTCCAACATTCCCTCTGATTCTACAAGCACCTGATCTTCCTCCTCCTAACACCATTCCCCTGGCCAACCAGAGTCACTTTGTGTTGCTTGCAATCAAAGAACCCTAAAGAATACAAATTTGTGCACAGATAATCCTCAGCCGATGCAGTAAATATTTAAACTATCACCAAGTGCCAGAAAGAGGAAAATGTGGTGGGGTAGTTGGGGAGAAATGGGAATGGCAGGGGCAGAAATCCGGGAAGCCTTTGAAAAGAGGAGACATCTAGGGATTGGGAAGATCCCCTACAGGGTCAGGAAGTGGCCTAAACACGTAAACACTTAAGCAAGTGTAGACGGGACACTTGTGTGCAGGTGGAGAAGCTGCAGGGAAGGGAGAAAGCAGAGCATGTCCCAAGCGCCCCCTCTGCTGCTGCTTCTGCAGGACAGCCACAGCTGGGTAATCCTACTGCACCTTCTCCCTGAAACTGAGATGCAAATGCGGATACATGAACACTGGCACTCACCGCTTCCTTCCACCTCTGGGCAGGGTCCAAGGGGAAACGTGCCGGGGTTTCTCTGTGGTGACAACAAAGCCAAGCCAAGGAGGCATGTGCGGCAACCTGGCATCCTCATAAGGGTCTTTTCTAAATGCCCAAGCCCAGAGCTTCCTCTGAGCATACCTGGGGGCCGTTGCAGTGTTGGGTTCTAGTAACTTCTCCTCCTCTCTGCCGCTCCCTCCCGCAGCTTACTGAAAAAGTTCCCTCTTCATGTTTACAATTCTCCATTTCCCACTGGGCCATAATGGCCCACCTCTAAGTTCACCCTTTCATGGAGACTATGCTTATAATGCTCTGCATTAGTCATTTCCATAGAGATTCAAGCAAAACAGCAAATCCAAATGAATTAATTCTGATAAATCTCTGGCAAAGAAAAAAAAAAAAGGAAAGAGAGCCAATTGCTTATTATAGTCCTCAAAGTCAAAACGAGAGGTTATGGCGACTTATCTGGTGTTCCCCAGTGTCAAGTACAAAGGCAAGATAAGACCGATCCTCCCTCATGCCTGCCGCTCTCTTCCCGAGGATACTGGAAATGAGGAAGGTCTGGGAACAATTTGTTCAAGGTTTCAGCTGTTGGCTCCTAAACAAGGAGTGATCTTGGGGAAAAACATTATAATGCAATTGTGATGAAAATCTTTCAGTAGAAGATTTGCAGAACATCAAACACTATCCACAGACGGTTTCGGATGGAGTCCCTAGTTGAAAAGAACAGAGCGGCTTTTGAATCTGAGTTTTCTCCCTGCTGTACTTGAGAAATATCTCCTTCCGTTTGGGGTGTTGCGTTTGAGGTTTGGCAATGAGGTGGCATTTCCTTAAAAGGAAAAGAAAATACATATTTTGGTGGCTATGGCTCAGGTAGCCCATGTTTCCAGAGGAAATGAAAGTCTTTGAAAGGAATGTTTGCCTCCTTCAGTATAAATAATGTTGATTTGTCAATGTCTTAACCTCTGTTTGGTGTTTAATGAGCAAAAATATATCTTCTGAACATGGAGCACACTGGATCCTTTTTAGTGGGCCGCACTGGGGTAAACTGAGATGAAAAGAAGAGCGTCGTTGTGACTCCAGTGAAATACAGTGTCCTTAACACAATTATTCTGAAGTTTGGATCCAAGCTGTTCCTAGGGAAATATCAGCTCCTTCACCAATATTTTTCTTTTTCTTTCTTTTTCTGCTTGCAAATCATAACTCTGAAAATTTTAAATTACTTCTTCATGCTTAACAAAGTAACTAATTAGATGATTTCCTATGGACATTGCATAATATGGTAGAATTAGGGATCGGTCAAGTTTCTTGATTTGATTTGAGAGCCAGTTCCTGTTCTCAGAGTCACTGGCTGATGGATCCCCTGAAAGCCATTTATCCCTTCAAAGTTACCACAGGTGTGAGGGTATGATAATACCCACCTCAACCCCTCAGCTATTATGAAGATCAAATGAAATAATGAATTGAGAGTGCTATAATGCAGATCAAATAAAATAACAAATTGAAAGTGCTTTGGGAAGTACAAAGCATGTCACAATGATAAGAGAGAGAAGGAAAAGGAAGTCAAGGTTTATTGTGCACCCAATGTGTACCAAGTCTTTGGCAAAATGACTCTGGCAATAGCCTCCTGGGCCTTCTCTACACCTCTAATCTTACCACGCTCTCCCCAGTCCATCCCCATGGCAACCAAATTGACAGAAATCAGGTCATGTCATTTCCAGATCTAAAATCCTTTTGTCTCCCATGGCAATTATGGTAGTATCCAAGGGCCGGGCATTGTGGCTCACACCTGTAATCCCAGCACTTTGGGAGGCCATGGTGGGTGGATCACAAGGTCAAGAGTTTGAGACCAGCCTGGCAAATATGGTGAAACCTCATCTCTACTAATAATACAAAAGTTACCCAGGTGTGGTGACAAGCAGCTGTAGTCCCAGTGACTTGGGAGGCTGAGGCAGAAGAACTGCTTGAACCCGAGAGGCAGAGGTTGCAGTGAGCCAAGATCATGCCACTGCACTCCAGCCTGGGCAACAGAGCAAGACTCTGTCTCGAAAAAAAAAAAAAGTAGTATCCAAGCTCCTTGCCATTGCTTTATGAGACCCTACCTGACTGCCTCCTCTCTCCTCAGTGCCTACCTCTCTACTTGGTCACACTGGTTCTTCCCGTTATTGGGTCATGCTCAGCTTCTTTCT